>JAPDVR010000016.1:41561144-41571144 GCA_026230005.1 Gila orcuttii | reverse complement strand
TGTATACCACGAATGTCAATGAGATCCACTGTTTTGGACTGCAACATTGTATCTTATGTTTTCCATAGAAGGTCATTTTAATATTATTTATATACTATTATAGTATTTATTAAGGTTTTTGAATCAGCTTTTATTTTTATATTTTTAATGTGCTTTTGTCTTTTTTTTAATTCTTTTTTTTTAACTATTTCTGATTAGCTTTATTTTTATTTTAGTTTTGTTTCAGTAATTTTAATACTTATTTAAAACTTATTTTATTTTTTTATATTTTTTTGTTTTTAAGAATTTCACCTAATATTTATTTTATTTCAGCTTTATTTTTAGGTACAGAAAACCATTTTTGATAACAAATTTTACTTAACAATATCAGGTTGGTCGTACATGTTTTAAACGACATAAGGCACTGATGACTCTGTAAAAACTTGCACTGCTGCCTTGTCATTTTGAAGTCATTCACGCCATTTCCCTTTACAAAGCATGCATTTTATTCAATTTCTATTCAAAGAATTATCACACTTGCAATGATCAGGTTCAAGATTTTTTGGATAAAGTCTCATTGGGAATGAACTTGGTTCTGTAGTGTTACAAATTTATTAAAATGTTTAATTTAGGTTCCAATACAATAGTATTTTAACTGAGAAAGTTCTGCACGCTGTTTTCCATTTTGAGGCATAGATGAGATTCAAAGAAGATTAAGTCAAGTAATTCAGGTGTCTGACATTAGCTTTTGTCTGTATGCACTTCCTGGCCATTAAGCTCAAGATGCAGCGGTGTCTTTGTCTCTATGATAATGTGAAGGTATGGGTGACACAATCAGGCTGATTGGATTACCATCTATACATGACACTGTTATGCTGATTGGATAAGGATTGGTAACACACTCAGTATAGGGCAGGTTCCTAAACCTGTATATTTCATTTACATGCTTTGTTCAGATTGTCCCCATCTATATGTAAGTCCCTCCCCCTTGAAAAGATATAAACACTGTGTTTTAGCTATTGAGTTCAGACTTGGTGACTACAGCATCACAACAGCAAAGTCCTCAATAAAGAATAACTTCTGCTTTGAAAGATATCCCAACGTCTCCTGGTCTTTCGCTTCTAAGTCTCCTACATTTAAGAAGAAAAAGGTTTACAACAGTTCTAACATTTCCTTCTGAAAAACAGCACTGAAATATCTTTTTTTACCATTTGAAGCATAAGTCATGTATCTGGATATGAATCCACTGTTTCTCCAGACACTTCCGGGACATCGGCAGCGTGTTTCTGGTGCTGATCCCGGAGTTGTGTTTCTTGCTGTGTCTGTTTGGATACCTGATCTTCATGGTGGTCTATAAGTGGGTGGTGTTCGGCCCGGTGAACTCTGACTCCGCCCCCAGCATCCTCATCCACTTCATAGACATGTTCCTGTTCACGGAGAACAAGGACAACAAACCGCTCTACACGGGACAGGTGTGTGCTTGCTGGGAAATCACACAACCAGACTCTCAGCATAAAGTGTGCTCTGCTTTATGGTTTGTTAGATACTTGGTTTACATCTGTAGTTCTGTACAGTGTATTTTCAAACAGAAGTGAGGACTGGTTATGTCAGGATCTTTACGTCTTGTTCGAGTGCCAAAAATGCAGCACTTCAATAAACTAGTTTCCAGTTTTCTGTTTGAACATTATTGTGTGTGTGTGTGTGTGTGTGTGTGTGTGTGTAGATGGTGGTGCAGAAGGTTCTGGTGGTCGTGGCTGTGCTGTCGGTTCCTGTGCTGCTCCTGGGGAAGCCGACGCAAGAGTACATCACACACCGGATGAAGAGGACTCAGCCTTCAGTGAGCACTGATTCTGAATATACTGTTTGGGCTGGATCCCTCTTATAGTTTCTTTCTTTCGTTTTTTTGGTTGTGTGCGTAAAAGACCGCGTAGTCAGTGTGTGTACATTGAGTGTGAGTACAGTGAGTGTGTGTACAGTGAGTGTGTGTGTACAGTGAGTGTGAGTACAGTGAGTGTGAGTGCAATGAGTACGGTGAGTATGAGTACGGTGTGAGTACAGCGAGTGCGTGTACAGTGAGTACAGCGAGTGCGTGTACAGTGAGTACAGCGAGTGCGTGTACAGTGAGTACAGCGAGTGCGTGTACAGTGAGTACAGTGAATGTGCACAGAGAGTACAGTGAGTGGGAGTAGAATGACTGAATACAGTGCGAGTACAGTGCGAGTAGAATGACTGAGTACAGTGCGAGTAGAATGACTGAGTACAGTGCGAGTGGAATGACTGAGTACAGTGCGAGTACAGTGTGAGTAGAATGACTGAGTACAGTGCGAGTACAGTGTGAGTAGAATGACTGAGTACAGTGCGAGTAGAATGACTGAGTACAGTGCGAGTACAGTGTGAGTAGAATGACTGAGTACAGTGCGAGTACAGTGCGAGTAGAATGACTGAGTACAGTGCGAGTACAGTGCGAGTAGAATGACTGAGTACAGTGCGAGTGGAATGACTGAGTACAGTGCGAGTACAGTGCGAGTAGAATGACTGAGTACAGTGCGAGTAGAATGACTGAGTACAGTGCGAGTAGAATGACTGAGTACAGTGCGAGTAGAATGACTGAGTACAGTGCGAGTACAGTGCGAGTAGAATGACTGAGTACAGTGCGAGTAGAATGACTGAGTACAGTGCGAGTAGAATGACTGAGTACAGTGCGAGTAGAATGACTGAGTACAGTGCGAGTACAGTGTGAGTAGAATGACTGAGTACAGTGCGAGTACAGTGTGAGTAGAATGACTGAGTACAGTGCGAGTAGAATGACTGAGTACAGTGCGAGTACAGTGCGAGTAGAATGACTGAGTACAGTGCGAGTAGAATGACTGAGTACAGTGCGAGTAGAATGACTGAGTACAGTGCGAGTACAGTGTGAGTAGAATGACTGAGTACAGTGCGAGTACAGTGTGAGTAGAATGACTGAGTACAGTGCGAGTAGAATGACTGAGTACAGTGCGAGTACAGTGCGAGTAGAATGACTGAGTACAGTGTGAGTAGAATGACTGAGTACAGTGCGAGTAGAATGACTGAGTACAGTGCGAGTACAGTGCGAGTAGAATGACTGAGTACAGTGCGAGTAGAATGACTGAGTACAGTGCGAGTAGAATGACTGAGTACAGTGCGAGTAGAATGACTGAGTACAGTGCGAGTAGAATGACTGAGTACAGTGCGAGTAGAATGACTGAGTACAGTGCGAGTAGAATGACTGAGTACAGTGCGAGTAGAATGACTGAGTACAGTGTGAGTAGAATGACTGAGTACAGTGCGAGTAGAATGACTGAGTACAGTGCGAGTAGAATGACTGAGTACAGTGCGAGTACAGTGCGAGTAGAATGACTGAGTACAGTGCGAGTACAGTGTGAGTAGAATGACTGAGTACAGTGCGAGTAGAATGACTGAGTACAGTGCGAGTACAGTGCGAGTAGAATGACTGAGTACAGTGCGAGTACAGTGTGAGTAGAATGACTGAGTACAGTGCGAGTAGAATGACTGAGTACAGTGCGAGTACAGTGCGAGTAGAATGACTGAGTACAGTGCGAGTACAGTGTGAGTAGAATGACTGAGTACAGTGCGAGTAGAATGACTGAGTACAGTGCGAGTACAGTGCGAGTAGAATGACTGAGTACAGTGCGAGTAGAATGACTGAGTACAGTGCGAGTACAGTGCGAGTAGAATGACTGAGTACAGTGCGAGTAGAATGACTGAGTACAGTGCGAGTACAGTGCGAGTAGAATGACTGAGTACAGTGCGAGTACAGTGTGAGTAGAATGACTGAGTACAGTGCGAGTAGAATGACTGAGTACAGTGCGAGTACAGTGCGAGTAGAATGACTGAGTACAGTGCGAGTACAGTGCGAGTAGAATGACTGAGTACAGTGCGAGTACAGTGTGAGTAGAATGACTGAGTACAGTGCGAGTAGAATGACTGAGTACAGTGCGAGTACAGTGTGAGTAGAATGACTGAGTACAGTGTGAGTACAGTGTGAGTAGAATGACTGAGTACAGTGCGAGTAGAATGACTGAGTACAGTGCGAGTACAGTGTGAGTAGAATGACTGAGTACAGTGCGAGTACAGTGTGAGTAGAATGACTGAGTACAGTGCGAGTAGAATGACTGAGTACAGTGCGAGTACAGTGCGAGTAGAATGACTGAGTACAGTGCGAGTAGAATGACTGAGTACAGTGCGAGTAGAATGACTGAGTACAGTGCGAGTACAGTGTGAGTAGAATGACTGAGTACAGTGCGAGTACAGTGTGAGTAGAATGACTGAGTACAGTGCGAGTAGAATGACTGAGTACAGTGCGAGTACAGTGCGAGTAGAATGACTGAGTACAGTGTGAGTAGAATGACTGAGTACAGTGCGAGTAGAATGACTGAGTACAGTGCGAGTACAGTGCGAGTAGAATGACTGAGTACAGTGCGAGTAGAATGACTGAGTACAGTGCGAGTAGAATGACTGAGTACAGTGCGAGTAGAATGACTGAGTACAGTGCGAGTAGAATGACTGAGTACAGTGCGAGTAGAATGACTGAGTACAGTGTGAGTAGAATGACTGAGTACAGTGTGAGTAGAATGACTGAGTACAGTGTGAGTAGAATGACTGAGTACAGTGCGAGTAGAATGACTGAGTACAGTGCGAGTAGAATGACTGAGTACAGTGCGAGTACAGTGCGAGTAGAATGACTGAGTACAGTGCGAGTAGAATGACTGAGTACAGTGCGAGTACAGTGCGAGTAGAATGACTGAGTACAGTGCGAGTACAGTGTGAGTAGAATGACTGAGTACAGTGCGAGTAGAATGACTGAGTACAGTGCGAGTAGAATGACTGAGTACAGTGCGAGTACAGTGCGAGTAGAATGACTGAGTACAGTGCGAGTACAGTGTGAGTAGAATGACTGAGTACAGTGCGAGTAGAATGACTGAGTACAGTGCGAGTACAGTGCGAGTAGAATGACTGAGTACAGTGCGAGTACAGTGCGAGTAGAATGACTGAGTACAGTGCGAGTACAGTGCGAGTAGAATGACTGAGTACAGTGCGAGTAGAATGACTGAGTACAGTGCGAGTACAGTGTGAGTAGAATGACTGAGTACAGTGCGAGTAGAATGACTGAGTACAGTGCGAGTACAGTGCGAGTAGAATGACTGAGTACAGTGCGAGTACAGTGCGAGTAGAATGACTGAGTACAGTGCGAGTACAGTGTGAGTAGAATGACTGAGTACAGTGCGAGTAGAATGACTGAGTACAGTGCGAGTACAGTGTGAGTAGAATGACTGAGTACAGTGTGAGTACAGTGTGAGTAGAATGACTGAGTACAGTGCGAGTAGAATGACTGAGTACAGTGCGAGTAGAATGACTGAGTACAGTGCGAGTACAGTGCGAGTAGAATGACTGAGTACAGTGCGAGTACAGTGTGAGTAGAATGACTGAGTACAGTGCGAGTAGAATGACTGAGTACAGTGCGAGTACAGTGCGAGTAGAATGACTGAGTACAGTGCGAGTACAGTGCGAGTAGAATGACTGAGTACAGTGCGAGTACAGTGCGAGTAGAATGACTGAGTACAGTGCGAGTACAGTGCGAGTAGAATGACTGAGTACAGTGCGAGTACAGTGCGAGTAGAATGACTGAGTACAGTGCGAGTAGAATGACTGAGTACAGTGCGAGTAGAATGACTGAGTACAGTGCGAGTAGAATGACTGAGTACAGTGCGAGTACAGTGCGAGTAGAATGACTGAGTACAGTGCGAGTACAGTGTGAGTAGAATGACTGAGTACAGTGCGAGTAGAATGACTGAGTACAGTGCGAGTACAGTGCGAGTAGAATGACTGAGTACAGTGCGAGTACAGTGCGAGTAGAATGACTGAGTACAGTGCGAGTACAGTGTGAGTAGAATGACTGAGTACAGTGCGAGTAGAATGACTGAGTACAGTGCGAGTACAGTGCGAGTAGAATGACTGAGTACAGTGCGAGTACAGTGCGAGTAGAATGACTGAGTACAGTGCGAGTACAGTGCGAGTAGAATGACTGAGTACAGTGCGAGTAGAATGACTGAGTACAGTGCGAGTAGAATGACTGAGTACAGTGCGAGTACAGTGCGAGTACAGTGTGAGTACAGTGCGAGTACAGTGACTGAGTAGAGTCAGGGGCGTAATTTACGGGTGGGACGGGTGGGACATGTCCCCACCACTTTTTACCAGGCTCGATATTGTCTCCACCACTTTTTAAAAGTAATTGAAAAATAGATTGCGGAAGGTATATATTAAAGGAAACGCACAATCTACAAATCGGCATCCTTCATAATCGAATTCATTAATTTAACAATTTTTTTCCGGCGGTCAGAAGCTTTTCAACGTCCTCTCAATGATGAATATTTGTTGTGATTGCGAATAACAGTTTCCTGCGTGTAACTACCGCTGCATTAACATGTGATGTGAATGTACGTCGAGTTTTATAGTATTGGGACTGAGGCGCCAGAACTGCAGCTGATAGAATGTGCGCTGTAGCACGATACTACCATATTTTAGTTTCTTACTGTGTTTCCACAACAATGTTAGTGAGTAAATCTACTGAAATTGCCACCATAACAGTGGAGTGTGATGTGTAAGACGTAGAGCTATTTATAAATTACTATTAGTATTATTTGAAGTTAACATAATAAAATACGTAGACCTACACCAAAAAAAACTAGTTGAGGATAAATTCTTTCAAATTGGGCAATTCCAGCGTCATGGACGTGACATTTGCAGTCAAAACTTGAAATATAAATTCTCAGAAAATGCATTTAATACTGAAACGTCTGTTTATATATCCATACTCCCTTAATAAAGGAGTCCAGACATTAGAAAAATATCAGTCTACACGTTTTATATTTAATATGAGGGAAATACACGAGACATGACACAAAAAATCTTTAACTTTTAGGTGGCAAAATGTTTTTTAGTAATTCTATGAATTACACTGCGCAAAACAAAAGTAGCCTAATACTAACCGGATGAAGAATGGTCGGCCTCCATAGAACATAAAATATTATTTTTATTTTATTTTTCGTGTTCGCATTTATGAGGAAAACAATGTTTCGGACGTGACAGTTCTCCGTTACAGACATGACCGATCTGAAAGCGACTTTAAAACTTTCACAGAGACCTCAAACAGAAAGCACAAAACCTTTCTTTAAAGTGAATTTCGTTTTTTATTAATTGTATCTTAATTTTAATCAATGTTTCATCAACCATTTGCCTGGATTTAATAAATAAGAAGTAAATATAGTAGAAAATAGATCATCAAGGCCCGTATGGAAACGGGAAAGAAGGCATTTCTGTATTCTGCACCTTCAGGCCTTCTTTGCAAAAGGACTTGAAACTCATTGAGTTAATCTCGCTAAATGCTTTTAAATCCAAAATGAAAGATTTAGAGGCAGATGCCTTAATATGTAGGCTAAATGCTCTTAGACTGTAAAGATTATTTTAAATGATTATATGAAAAGTTAGCGCTTCTGCGTTATTTGTCTGTACCTATGTGTTTGTACTGCTGCCTGTCTTGGCCAGGTCACCCTTGCAAAAGAGGTTCTTAATCTCAATGGGACTCTCCTGGTTAAATAAAGGTTAAATAAAATATCACGGAGGCGCCGGCGCGTGAACTGGACTCTCGTCTCATTAATGAACCGAAACTCAGCGTATAATGTACTTGCCACTCACAGACCTGAAAAATATATAGAAAGCTTGAAATGTCTAGGCCTACTTGTAAACAGAACAATTCAAAACGAAAGAAAACAGACTGCTCTCTGCTTATTTAATCCATGAAATGTGCATTTCTCTCTGGCACATTTGCCGATGTGAAGATCTACTGTGACACTACTGTGAAGATCGCGAGTCAGCATCGTCAACTTCATCTTTGCAGCCGACACACTGACACAGAAAAACCTTGTTAAAATGTCTCCTTGCTATATTTGACATTCATAATCATTACTTTTGCTGGTTCTTTGTGGCAGCTTTTAGATATTTTATTGGCAGCGCCATGTTACATGAACGCGTCAGACGTCACCACTGCTTCAGCACCGAAAACATGTTGTTTTTTTTTAAAATCTAAAATCAAAAATCGTGATACGAACCGAATTGTAGGTTTGGTCTATCGTTACAGCCCTACTAAGATGAGAAAGCAGGAGTTTAGTCGTTTGTCATGGTTGTAAAAAAAAAACAATGGCTATCTGAACATCTTTGCCAAGCGCAAACGTAATCAATAAATTATCAGGGAGGGTCGCCTTTTTTCACAATCATTTTGGAGGGTCATAGAAAAATGTATTACCCTACTGGCGAACAGGCGAAGGGAGGGTCAAGTCTTTTTTGACTACAGATCTCAAAACACCTCCGGTAGCCCCTTAAATAAAAAAACGAACAGTCCCGAAGTTCACTGATCTTGCGTATTTTGATATATTTATTAGGCTAACCTAGATGTGTTGTGAATGTTACGTTTTGCTTATTCGGATGCTTATAGACATATTTGTGAATGTGATATATGCATGTGTGTAGGTATATAAGTGTAGCCTATTTTCAACACTGAACTCAGTCCCCAAGTAAATTCGGTTATTAAATAAATAGCAAAACGAGTTGTGCGGTTTCCCCACCATTTTTCAAAGCAAAGTTAAGCCACTGAGTAGAGTGACTGAGTAGAGTGACTGAGTAGAGTGACTGAGTACGAGTACAGTGAGTACGAATACAGTGAGTGTGAGTGCGCGAGTACGGCGAGTGCGTGTACAGTGAGTTCAGTGAGTACAGTGTGAGTACGTAGAGTGACTGATACAGTGCGAGTACAGTGCGTGTGAGTAGAGTAACTGAGTACAGTGTGAGTGAGTAGAGTAACTGAGTACAGTGTGAGTACAATGTGAGTGAGGAGAGTGAGTACAGTGTGAGTAGAGTGACTGAGTACAGTGTCAGTGTGAGTGCGAGTAGAGTGCGAGTAGAGTGTGAGGGCGAGTGTGAGTGCGAGTAGAGTAGAGTGCGAGTAGAGTGCGAGTGTGAGTGCGAGTAGAGTAGAGTGCGAGTAGAGTGCGAGTGTGAGTGCGAGTAGAGGGCGAGTGTGAGTGCGAGTAGAGTAGAGTGCGAGTAGAGGGCGAGTGTGAGTGCGAGTAGAGTAGAGTGCGAGTAGAGTGCGAGTGCGAGTAGAGTGCGAGTAGAGTGCGAGTAGAGTAGAGTGCGAGTGCGAGTAGAGTGTGAATGCGAGTAGAGTGAATGCGAGTAGAGTGTGAGTGCGAGTAGAGTGCGAGTAGAGTGTGAGTGCGAGTAGAGTGTGAGTGTGAGTAGAGTGTGAGTGCGAGTAGAGTGTGAGTGCGAGTAGAGTGTGAATGCGAGTGCGAGTAGAGTGTGAGTGCGAGTAGACTGTGAGTGCGAGTAGAGTGTGAATGTGAGTGCGAGTAGACTGAGTGCGAGTAGAGTGTGAATGCGAGTGCGAGTAGAGTGAATGCGAGTAGACTGTGAGTGCGAGTAGAGTGTGAGTGCGAGTAGAGTGCGAGTAGAGTGTGAGTGCGAGTAGAGTGTGAATGCGAGTGCGAGTAGAGTGTGAGTGCGAGTAGAGTGTGAGTGCGAGTAGAGTGTGAGTGCGAGTAGAGTGCGAGTAGAGTGCGAGTGCGAGTAGAGTGCGAGTGCGAGTAGAGTGCGAGTGCGAGTAGAGTGCGAGTGCGAGTAGAGTGCGAGTGCGAGTAGAGTGCGAGCGCGAGTAGAGTTAGAGTGCGAGTGCGAGTAGAGTGCGAGTAGAGTGCGAGTAGAGTGCGAGTGCGAGTAGAGTGCGAGTAGAGTGCGAGTAGAGTGTGAGTGCGAGTAGAATGCGAGTAGAGTGTGAGTGCGAGTAGAGTGCGAGTGCGAGTAGAGTGCGAGTAAAGTGCGAGTAGAGTGCGAGTGCGAGTAGAGTGCGAGTGCGAGTAGAGTGCGAGTAGAGTGCGAGTAGAGTGCGAGTAGAGTGCGAGTAGAGTGCGAGTAGAGTGCGAGTAGA
>JAPDVR010000016.1:41488644-41556144 GCA_026230005.1 Gila orcuttii | reverse complement strand
AATTTAGTTTAGTAGTTATAATTTAGTAATAATTTAGTAATAGTAATAATTTAGTAGTTATGCATTGTTTATTTCAGCTTGTTAATCAATAGGATAAAGCGTCTTGATTTACTGCGTTATTCAAAGGGAATATTCTTCCGTCCAGATGTTCTTTTATTGTTGCTTTTCTATTATTACAATGAAACTTTGTTTTAATTTTGGAGCTGAATCACAAAGTGCTTACAGTGATATTCGCTGATCAATAAAGACCAAAGTCTCTCAAAACACTGTGTGTGTGTGTGTCTGATGTGATACTTACAGGCTGCAAACACACTTTTTACACACTTATTATTTTGGGTAGTAGTTTGTTTAGTAATCTAATTAACTAGTCAGAAATCCTAAAAAAGCTATGAAGTTATATTAAGCCCATACATTCTCTCTCTCGCTGAGATGTTCTCATAAAAATTGTGAAACTTTCAAGGTGTGTGTATGTTTGAGTTATATAAATTGTAAAGTGAATGTCAAATTTTTCTATTTTTATTGCAGAACTTATGGATTCATGAGCAGGGAAATGAAACATGGTTGTATCTCTTTCAATTAAAGGGGTGGTATAATGCCCTTTTCACAAGATGTAAAATAAATCTCTGATGTCCCCAGAGTGTGTGTGTGAAGTTTTAGCTCAAAATACCCCAGATATTTTTATATAGCATGTTAAAATTGTCACTTTTTGAGGGTGAGCAAAAACGCACCGTTTTTGTGTCTGTCCCTTTAAATGCAAATGAGCTGCTGCTCCCGGCACAGGGGGTGGAGCTAAAACAGCTCATATCATTTTACCTCACACAGACATGCACTGAAAATTTCAAAAACCTTTAGCCTTTTTTGTTCAAACCGGAGTCAGAAAGATGGAGAGACTCGAGAGGAAGTGACAACACGTAGAGCAACATTTCTGAATGGTTAGTTGATGAATTTATGTAGCTTATGTGTAGCTATCTTCTAGTCATCGACTAGCATGTTCTGTCTTGATAATCTATAAATCGTGTTCTGGGGGCGGGGTTTATGTAAATTTTAGGGTTAGTGATGTCAGTAACCCAGGTGGAATGTCATGTTGTCCCTACCAGCCGTTTGTTGTAATCCTTAAAAAGCGATTTCTTTAAAAGAAAATATCTCCCTTTGCTTTGAACTTTGAGCGCTGTAACTTTGCAGATGTTGTTTATGCTCAAACAGCAACATTACACACTAACTAAAGTTAGAAAAGTGAAATAATCAACCACCCCTTTAACAATATATATATATATATATATATATATATATATATATATATATATATATATATATATATATATATATATATATATACATATATATATCCTGCATTTGCCAAAATATAATTACTCTGAAAAGAAAAGAAAAAAGTAATAAAAAAGCACAATAATATGGTTAAATCATATATTTTTTAATACATCATCATAATGCATCAAGAATTTTTCACTTTTTTTGTTATTTATAAGTAGGGATGAAATAAAAGAGTTAAATTCAGCAAGAAAAAGAGGAAAGTGTAAAAGAGACTAAATGCCATTTTTGCTTGTGAATGAAGAATTTTGCATACAAGATAAAGACAAGATATTCAAGGGACAGCAGCTTTGGGTTTTCATCATAAAAGATAACTTCTTAAAGGTTGAAAGTATGGGTCACATCAGTACTGTAGCGCTAAAAACATAAGTGCTTAAATCAGCCCAAAATGTATTGGTTATACTAATTACAAAATAAAAGGGCCGCTGTTTCTTCAACAAAACCACAAAAAGAGCAAGTTTCATCAATATCAGAATATTTAGAAATGGGTGAGTTAACAGGACAGATTTTAAGAAGGATTTTATAATTAATTTCCTTAATTTTGTTGGTAGGGTACACAAAAGCCATGCCTTTCTCCAAGTTACATGTGTTACAAAACAACCCAATATAATTTACCCCTAGAGTAATCTTTCTCTTCATTTGAAAGATTGTGTGAATATTTGCTGAATCCCTGTCAGTCACACACACACACACGCGCGCACGCACACACACACACGTTCCTCTAGAGTCTAGAGGGCGGTGTGCTCCTCTGACGTCACTTCCTGCTCGAGAGTAACCCGTAGAAGAAGAAGAAAACAAACAGCGGGCGGGAAACACAAATATAAGCTCTATTTTTTATACAAGTGAAATAAATGTACTTTTATTCTCCGGACTGTAGAAACTACCCAACATGGTTCAAGAGTTTCATGTTCTGAGATGTTTTTCCTGTCAAACCTTTCAAGTACAGCAGGTAACGTTTATTTTCTTGTCCACTTTAGTTCAGAATTAACGTTAAAGCTATTTGATTAATCGATTAATCCACCGATATCAGTTCTTTAATTCTAGATCGATGATGTTTTCAGATGATTTGTGGTTAAAACTTTACTAAACATACTGACAATAAGCGTTGTTACTTTTGATATTAACAAAGTCTGAGCTCTAAAATTCTGTCCGTTTTATTTCGACATTCATTCGTTAACTTGAAAAATATCTCTAGAGGGGAACGTTTTGCTAAATAACGTGCACTATATATTACATATACATTATATTTTTACTGAAACGGTAGTGATATTTATTGTATATTTAAATAAATCTGTCATAAGAAGTTTTTATGACAGGCACCGTTTAAATGTGCATATTGTGACAACGAATTGGCGTAGAAACATACTTATATAATCTAAGCCAACCTTATGTGCAATTTAAAATATTTTGTGTATATATATATATATATATATATATATATATATATATATGTAAAAAATAAATGGCAATAATTTAATCTGGACTCCGTTGTTATATTATAATAATGTACCAACTGGCAGGACTCCTTTATCTTAAAGGGATAGTTCACCCAAAACTGTAAAGTCTGTCTCTATTTACTCTTCCTCATGTCGTCCCAAACCCGTAAGACCTTCGTTCATCTTCAGAACACAAATGAAGATATTTTTGAATAAATCTGAGAGGTTTCAGTCCCTCCATTGACACTCTATGCAACTACTACTTTCAAGTCACAGAAAGGCAGTAAAGACGTCATTAAAGTAATCCATGTTACTACAGTGGCTTGAAGGGATAGTTCAGCCAAAAATGTAAATTCTGTCAGTATTTACTCACCCTCATCTTGTTCAACCCCGTAAGACCTTCGTTCATCTTCAGTACACAAATTAGAAGTATTTTTTATCTAAATCTGAGAGCTGGATCACTCCTCCATGGGCTTCTAAGGGATTGAAACTTGCCGGCCCAGAGAGTTAAAAAAAAATTATGTTTAAAATAGTCCAAGTGACTACAGTGGCTCAACCATAAGTTTATCAAGTGACGAGAATACTTTTTGTGTACAAAACCCCCCCAAAAATAACGACTTTATTTACAAAATATTAATCTCCCCGTGGATTCGTGAGAGCATCACGACACAAGCAGAACATAATTTAAAAAAATTGGTGAACTAACCCTTTTTAAAAAAAATTACGTGCTGTACCGGACATTCAAATGAATCTATATTGAAATTGATTTGTGATATTGATGTCACTACTAAAAATCATTCTCAATCTCAGTAATAGTAAAATTAAGTCTTCTCCTTCTCCAGGTGAAAAAGAGTAAGAACTGGGCGTGTAAAGTGTGTGGTGAGAAGCAGTCGCTGATGAAGGTAATGAAACACAAGCACAGCGTGACCTGGTGTTGTGAGTCCGGGTGTGTGTCAGCGTTCGCTGTGTGTGTGTGTGTGTGTGTGTTGCAGGAGTTTGGTCGGGGGGCTGCAGTGGACTGTAGACGGCACGTTCAGAAGCTCAATGCTCTGCGAGGACGACTGGAGGACACACACACACTCGGGTCACAGCGGTGAGAAACACTCACATAACTCTCTGAAGATACAACCTCTGATGGGAGTATATAATGCATCTCAAGTCACACCAGTTATGTAATCAGATTACTTTCTCAAGTAACTAGTCAAGTAACTCATTACTTTGACAACAAAATATCTGAGTTCTTTTTCAAAAACGTCCACTTCGTAGCTATACGCAGTGGGAAAACTCCTTTTCTGGAGAATATTGAATCCATTATTTTAAAACACAGTGCAGCTGCACAGAGAGCGTCTAGCTTGCTCATTGGCTGTGTTGCAGCAACTGCACAAACCTATGGCGAGGCGGCCCAGGGTGTGTCAGAGCTCGCCAGAATGGGCGTGGCTTATGCCTATATACGCAGACCATTTCGCCATAGAATCAGGTTTAGTCTCCTTCAGCGAACACCTTCTTCGCTGGTCTTCACCGTCCACGAGCCCCTGCAGCGGAACCAGCGACCTGATCAGCGGACGCGGCACCTCCAACTCCGTGCCGCCTTCCCCTGAATCGCCGTTAACCTGCGGCTATCTGGCGAGAGAAGCCATATATCCTTATTGATTACTTCTGTGTGTTCGCCGTCGTGACACTCTTGGAAGTTAAAAGAAAGAGCAAATTTCTACCATGGTGTTTTTGCAAATTCCACGCTCCAGATGTACTTGCATGAAGCTGACGGACACAGCGTGTCTGCGACTCGCCCACGCAGAGACTGCGCTCAACAAGGGCGGCTGCCCGCACTGCGAGAGCTTGCCCATCTCCATCCTGTGCTCACGGCTAGCCCTCCTTTTGGACGGCGACCCAGCCTCCCGCACTCCCTGCTTCCTGCCCCCCTCGAGCCGCGACGGGCCCAGTCCCCGCGTGCCGCGCTTTCTCCTCGCGAAACCCCCTCGCAGACGGATCTATGCCCCTCCTCTCTAGCGGCAGGACTGGTCTTGTTCGGCGATGACGGCCTGTCCCTGTCTGCATCTGAGGAAGAAGACTGGGCGGCTCGACAGCTGACCCGCCCCTCAAGCCCAAGCCAGCGGAGACGTGCCGGAGCGAGCGGGACGCTGAACTAATTTGTGTGTACAAGTGTACAAATCTTAATCATCATTCAAAAAAAAAAGTTTTAATATACACTACCGTTCAAAAGTTTGGGGTCGCGGGTCGGTGAGATTTTTAATGTTTTTAAAAGAAGTCTCTTCTGCTCACCAAGGCTGCATTTATTCGATTAAAAAATACAAAACAAACCCAGTAATATTGTGAAATATCATTCTAATGTAAATCAGCTGTTTTATATGTGAATATATAGTAAAGTGTAATTTATTCCTGTGATCAAAGCTGAATTTTCAGCATCATTACTCCAGTCTTCAGTGTCACATGATCCTTCAGAAATCAGTATAATATGATGATTTGATGCTCAAGAAACATTTATGATTATTATCAGTGTTGAAAACAGTTGTGCTGCGTCATATTTAAGTAAAAAAGAAATATTTTGCATTATTATAAATGTCTTTACTGTCACTTTTGATCAATTTAATGTGTCCTTTCTGAAGAAAAGTATTAATTTCTTTAAAAATAGAAAAATCGTATTGACCCCAAACTTTTGAACTGTAGTGTATATATTTTTCAAGGTAAACACTATATTTATTATCTTGTCATAAAAAGGTAAAATTATCTGATATGTTAAGAGACTAAAAGTTTTTCCTGCATGTTTGTTTGCACCACATGACTTTGATTAGTAGACAAGAGTTTTTCAAAAATAATTCAAATGTGAAGTAGTTCTGTTAATCAGATAAAAGTTTGTCGAATTATTATTTTGTTCAAGATTTTAATTATTTTATGATATCAGGACAGTTCAACCCTGATATTTTTTACTTTTCACCCCAAAAATATAAAAAAGGAATTTTAAAACAAATTCAAAAAATCTCATCATGACTATGAAATGCAGTTTTTAAAGCAAAGCATTTTTGAATGAATGAATGTGTGAAAGAAAGTGAGCTTCACATGACTGACCCTTTGACTAACTCTATGTTTTAAAGGGAACAGGATGAGGATGATGTTCATGAAGGCCTGGATCGAGATCAGGAGAATACATCACAGGTAAAGCTCTGATGAACATCATCATGAAGAGAGAAACCCAGGCTGAGAAACTCTGTGTTTGTCATATTTCTGTGCCTGTAACAGGAAGTGTGTCATCATGTGAGCCGCTGGAGTAAATACAGCGCTCCCACATCTGAGTGTCCAGATGAAGAAGAGGAGGAGGAAGAGGACCCGCACGTTTATACAGAAACACAGAGATTCAGAAGCCAGGGAACCAGGTCCGTTTCATTTATTATCAAAGCTAAATACTGTGGCTATTAACTCTTTCCCGCCGCTGACGAGTTCTCTGGTGTTTACCAGGAAACACTTCCTGATGATGAGGTTTTACAGCTTTCAGTGTTCACTGTTATACTGTAGGGGGCGCTGTTACACAGTACAGTATCTCCTGATCAAAACACAGCAGAAGAAGAAACTGATGTTCTGCTTCTGTTTATGATCATCGCTCTGAATCCCATTTGGACAAAAATGCCATTTCTCCGTTTTTTTACTCAAAATGCTGCTTTTTTTAATGAAACTTACAAATGCATGGAGCTAGTTATAAAACATTGTTTTGTTGTTTACAAGCAGAGACTCTGTTCTTTCATTTAATATACATTACATGTTCATATGTTCATTCAAAAAAATATTCTGAGGGCCATGAAAGTTTTGTGAAAATGACCAAAACTGCTGGCGGTGGCAACCTTTGTTTTTTTTTTTTGAACACTGGGGAAATAGTTGAAAAACTTGTAATTATGTATATATATATATATATATATATATATACATGTATATATATATATATATATATATATATATATATATATATATATATATATATATATATATATATATATATATATTAGGGCCGGGACTCGATTAAAAAAATTAATCTAATTAATTAGAGGCTTTGTAATTAATTAATCGAAATTAATCGCATTTTAATCGCATAAATATTTGACCTGAGAACAGTGAGAAGTAATTTTTTTCACATGGATTTTTAGTATACCATTGAATAATGACTGAATACATAAGCTTAAGCAACAACATATTGTTTATTTTTGTTCAACCAAGTCCAGCAGACCAGTGCAATTTTTGCCATTAAGTGTAGCAATAGCTACACTTAATGGCAATAGCGAATTCCTTGTTGCATAGCTTGCACACAACCATGCTCTTATCGACTCTTCCATCCGTTCGTTTTTTATAACAAAATTCCCCATCCACGGGGCCAACCAAAGCGATCGAGGCGATCTATGATCCCGTCAGCTTCTTGGGCTTCTTCATCATCATGAACATAAGACATCAGATCATGAACGCTAGTTGGTGCTCCAGTATAATCGAACCGCCGAAACTCATCCAGTGAGAAACGTTCCGCGGTGCAAAAATAAGTGCGATTAAAATATTTTTTTGTGTTAATTAACGCGTTAAAGTCTGTAATTAATTAATCTTAATTAACGCGTTAAAGTCCCGGCCCTAATATATATATAAATAATAAAAACAAAGAATCTTAGCACAAAAGTATCATAGAATTTTTTTAATTTGTCTTGTATTTACAGACTTTATTATTAACTTTATTATTAAATGTTGTAAAGAAATAGCAATGTTTAACTGTATTTAGTTTTTGTAAACAGGAAAAGGAAGAAGGTCTCCGGTGTAAAGTGTTCTTCTGGCCCGTATGATGTGTGTGAGGAACAGGAGTCCTGGACCGGCTGTTCTGGGTTCAACACGCCGGATCTGGTAACACACACACACGCATCTGCACAATACCCTAATTTAGTAGAAACCCATTTCACTCTTTCACTCTCAGTTTATCTACTTATACTACGCCCTAAAAGTGTGTCCTCTTTTTGTGAAGAAAAAGCAGATACTTGTGAGTGTGTATCAGAAGAGTACACAAGCTTTGGGACACATGATCTCATCACACAATCGCGCCTTTAACACTTGCTCTCTGTCGCATAGTTACACGTATCCTGTAACTCAAACTGACCTGTCAATCATCTTGTCAAAGATAAAATCCTCCACATTTCATTTAATTTCCTACAGTATCGGAGAGAAACGTTGATTTCCAGTCTTTCATGAGACTCTCCTCATATTAATGCAGAATGATGCATTTAAAAGTTAATGGCCGAACGGATCTTTATAAAAGTCCACATGGTTATTGCAGATGAAATATAACACGGATAACATTACATTAATATATTTCTGTCAGGTTAAACTGATCAGTCACTCAAAGCTTTATCTAAACCTCTCACCGTCGGTCGCACACATCCGCCATGTTTTGTAGTTTTTTAACACTTTTTACTCGTGTTTGTAATTCCTCCTCCAAAACGCAGTGGGTTGTGGGTAATATCAGCTGTTATAGTGATTATGGATCCACACTTAGAAAATCCACCAGAAACGTGTATCCGCACGGGTTCACAGCTTGTGTATTTCCGTGTGTGTGAAACAAGTACCAAAAAGTAGTAGTAGTGGGGTCTAATATTGTTGTACGATTATTATTTTCTGGATCTAAACAGTTATATATATTGAGTTGATGTTGTTGTTTAATTTTGCTTATTGTTTTTTTTTTTTTTTTTTGGAATTGCTCAAAATAACTTTTGCCACTGGTAATTGAGGGTATAGTTAAACCCCTGTGTGTCCATTAGAGAATTGATGGGAAGAAAAGCTCAGACTGATGTTCTATGATTAATGTTATTCTGGGTTATTCTGACAGGCCTACTCCTGTCTGCTGCCCGAACGACTCGAGCTAAAACATGGCTTTGAATTATTGATTTAAACTGTTATTGTGGCCCGCCACCGTTACGGAGGACTTCTGACACTCTTTAACACACTCTGCTTTGGGACACACTTATGCTAATCTCACACACTGTTCAGGATAGCGTGGACATTGAGAGCAGGGACTGACTGCTTGTCTCTATTGCAGGACGACAGGAGGTTCAGTTCAGGGTCAGGTGACGCGATCCCGTGCCGTCGCACACATCTCCCATCATCCCGTCAGGCTGTGTACAGCTCCACACACACACACACAGTGGAAACCTCTGGATATAAACCAGCTGTCGCGGTGAGCAGGCCTAGCGTAGCTCCTCCAGCTCCTGTGCGTCACAGGTCTGAGCAGGACTCCAGGTGGGATCAGTTCCTCCGTGTTGAGGATGAGGATGATGAGGATGATGAAGCTCATACTTCCCCTCAGTGCAGAGATAACACACTGATGGAGGATTGTGAAGAGTGCAGAGCTCCTCCCGATGAGACGTGTGTGTGGGACATTCCTGCGGACGGGCGTTTCTCCAGTAAAGCCAGCGGTCACACACACACACACCTTCAGTCTGGGAACCGGCCAACACACCAACGCTTTCTTATAACCCCCTGTTTCTCACTGAGGAAGACTTCGACGACACCTTTTGAAGAATAAGATGCTTTCTGGCTGAAACGTTTTCTTTTAAGGATGTTTAACAAACAAAGTTGTGTGATGTTTCAATGTTCTCTTCAATAAATATAAAAATGCATTGGTTGTTAAAGGGGACATTTCATGTAAGTCTGAGTTTGTGCGTGTGTATGTTATAATCCGGTGCTTCTAACAACACACAAAACATGACAAGTGAAACCCAGTATCTTTGTTCTGGTGAGTCTTTCTCTGCAAGCATGGCAAAAAAAATAAGCCGATCAGATTTCACTCAGGAAGGGGATCTTATTATATTACTGGCCCTTAATCTGCACATTTACAAACACACGGCATTTAGTTTCTCAAGCGACAACAGAGATCAGTTCTAACGCAACGCAGGAGATCCAGCAAAGCCTGAAACTGTTCTGATGAGCACAGACGAGCACTGAACACTATTGACCAGAACATGTCACCACTGTCTTATAAACACCTCAGGAACTGTGGACACTTGTGTAGAAGTTCAACATGATGATGAGATGATCAATGTAACTCCACAACAACTACATAAATGTGTCCACTAACATTCAGAAACTCCTCCTGAGTCTCTCCGTACGGCTGCACTCGCTGCTGGTTATTCTGGGATTCTGGATGAGTGAGATCGGCCTGTTATTGCTGGAGTTTCTGAAGCTCGTGTAAAGACTCCGCCCTCTTCTGAACGGAGGCGGAGCTGAAGCTCGTGTAAAGACTCCGCCCTCTTCTGAACGGAGGCGGAGCTGAAGCTCGTGTAAAGACTCCGCCCTCTTCTGAACGGAGGCGGAGCTGCAGCTCGTGTAAAGACTCCGCCCTCTTCTGAACGGAGGCGGAGCTGCAGCTCATTTGCATTTAAAGAGACACACAAAAACAGTGTGTTTTTGCTCACACCCAAAAAGGGGCAACTTTGACGAGCTATAATAAATGATCTGGTATTTTGAGCTGAAATTTCACACACACTTTCTGGGGACACCAGAGATTTATATTATCTTGTGAAAGGGAGCATAATATCTCACCTTTAAAGCCCTACTGAAGTGCCTTGATACACACAGCTTTGTTTGATGCGTTGACGTAATTTCCACTGGAACAGGAAGCTAAGGCAGGACATATTGAATGGCCCCTCCCCCTTTTCCAATAGCCAATAGCGTTTAGTTTCCCTCACAGACTGACAGCACCATGGAAGCAAACCCGAGCACTGATGATGCGCTGGATACAATAAATTCTAGTCATTTCATTCTTAACCAGCGTACAGTTGGAGAACAGAATAAAACTGGATTGTTGAGCAGCCGAACACACACTTCTCTAACACTACTGCTCTGTGACGAGTCAACGCTCGCTTTGGCCAGGTGGTGTTCATAGCACAGGGGGCGGAGCTTCAGATTCTAGAGAGCATCTGATTGGACAGAAGATGTGATGAGAACCTGAAGTCCGGGGTAATGTCATGACAAACCCTGATCCATTTTAGCAGAAGTGAAAGTTTTGAATGATTATATCTCCTAAATGCAAATTTTGCCATTGTTTTGGAACACACCAGCATATTCAGAACCTTAACATATTCATACTAAAAGTTAAAAAAATATATATTTTTTTTTAAAACGTACATTTTTATTTCAGGGGGCCTTTAAACTGTTTCCCAAAGTCTTGCACATTGAAAAAAAAAAAAAAATACAAATACAACAAAACATTTTGGAGAAGCTTTTTATTGCGAAGAGAAATGACAGGAAGTTTAGAAGACCAACAGTGACATTCACCAGATTCTGTTTATCCATAACTAAATTAAAATACAACCCAGGTTTCTGCTTTAACTAAAAACTCAGCTTATTGATTATGGAAATGAAAAATAAACATCCATAAACTGCGATTACACAAATATAGATCTTTACTTAACAAAAAACTTTAATTAATATGCATATATGATGATGATAATGATCATTAATAGCATGAAGTGTTCTAATGACAGTAATGTTGATATATATATATATATATATATTTTGCATAAAAGGCCAATAATGAACTTAAGTATGTGCTAGTCACCTGAGTAATCGTTATCCTGGTAAAACTTTACAATAAGGTTCATTACTTAACATTATTTAACTTCTTTAGTTAATATGAACAATACTTCAATAGCATGTATAAATCTTAGTTAATGTTCATTTCAGCACTTATTACTTTACTAGTATTTTTTAATACTAATATTTAAAATCAAATGCTGTATTTGTTAACATAGATGCACTGTGAACTAACCTGAAAAAAAACAATATATGACTGTATTTTTATTAACTAACATTAACAAAGATTAATAAACACTTTAAGAAATGTATTTCTCATGGTTAGTTTATGTTTGTTAATACATAAACTAATGTTGACAACTGAAACCTCATTGTAAAGTGTTCCCTGAACATGTACGGTATATAAAGTGTGTAACGGCCGAGAGTAGAGCAGTGTGTGCTCTACTTGCGAGGGGTTTTGCAGTACTGGATGGTGTCGAGAGCCGAGCCGATGTCGAAGCCCTTGGCGTGCAGGAGTCGTGTCAGCCAGCCGCCCTCGTCACTGAAGCCCATCGACAGCATCTGAGAGAGGGACTCCACCAGCCGGGGGTCCGCGTCTGAGGACACACACACTCATTAAACTGGGCTGGACTTTAAAAACAGAAAAGTGTACGTGTGCTAAAAAATATATGCAGACTTATAAACCCGTGTGTACACCAGAACCTGCGCAAAAATCCCTTTATAACCCAGTCAGAGGAAGAGTGTGTTCACATGCGTCTCCTCCCCGAAATAACCATATATGAGCTAACAACGCCTCGTTCTACTATACAGATCCTCATCTGCATATGCATGTTCATCCACATGATGCCATGTTTAACAGTACAAGACATTATGAAAATATGAGATACGGATGTGCGTCACATTACATTGATAAAAAATCATTTAGTAGCCGATCCTTGCCTTGTTTATGAATAAATCAATCAAATAGTATAAAATACATTACAGAGAAAGTTTCTCAATCTTTTCCACTGGCCGAATAGTATTTTTAATTGCTTTATGTTTTTAATGGAAACTGATATGCCTTATTGTGCATCATTTATTATTATTATTAGCATGTGAATATTTCCTCAGATCGTGAGTTCTGCTGTTATCGTGCGCTCAGCAAACATTAAAACAGCATGACACAGCAAAAGTGTTCAACGGCATCACATTCACTACTAATATTTATATTTATTACAATATAAAGAAAGTAACTTCTCTGTAATGATTTGATGTAATTTAAGTGCTTAACTCCATTAATGAGAATGGTATGTTTAATCTAAATGTGTATATCAGAAGTAAAACAGAGTTTAAATCATTATTTTAAGCATTTAAACTGTTATTGTGAACATGCACAGTATTTATGATTAGGACCGAATATGAATATTAAAGTGGTTTTGCTTCATCAGTGTCTCATGTTCGTACACATGGCTTGTGTGCATCTATAAAGCACACCTCGTGTGTGTGTCGTGGCGTACGGCTCTTTCAGGGTTATTAACGAGGACTGTTTCCTCAGTGAGAGTTACACTGGCTATTTTAGTAGCATGAAAAACAAAACGGTTATTCAAACTAGAAGTAGATCACATGGAGTAAGCAGGCGGTGGTTCCCCGTCACTTTCATCTGACGCTAACTCTGCATATTTTAGTTATAAATATTGAAGATTTCTACATTGTGATATGAATTATTGTATTTATAATTAGTTGTTTATGATGAGACAACTCTGATTGGCCATTACATTCATAAGGTCACCAGATTGATGTGTGATTGCAGCACATACCTTGAGGCAGGTGTGGGTACAGCGCCGCCTCGCGCAGGCCCGTGGGTCCCTGTGTGTTGCTGGTGCTGGTGTTCAGTGGTCCTGCGTGACCCGGCCCGTCCTCCTCCACCCTCAGGGACTGCAGTTCTCCTGTGGACGGGTCCACCTCTTTCGAGCTCAGGTGAGTCCACTCCTCATCGCTGCCCTGCTCTTTCTGTCCGCCAGGAGCAAGAACACAACAGCTCAGTGTTAACAGGATCTGTGGGCTTCATCTCATGCTGCTTTTGGGCTTTGAGAACGCCAGATATCACAGTACTGTATACCAGGGCTTGATATTAACTTTAGCTCAGCACCCACTGTGGCCAGGAGTCCAATTTTGATATTGATACCATGGAGAGAAACTGCTCATATATATATTTATTTTGGTAACAAAGACAAATAAATACTGTGACAAATGTATTGCTCATTGTTCGTTCATGTTAGTTAATACATTAACTAGTGTTAACTAATGAACCTTATTATAAAGCGTTACCGATATTTTCAATATTATCTCATAATTTGGCAGTTGTATATAGGGCTGTCACGATAACAAATTTTGTTGGACGATAAATTGTCCAAGAAATTATTGCGATAAACGATAATATTGATAATAAACGATAATATTGTCGTTCTGAGACCATTTTAATCTAAAATAATGATAATGGCATAATAATGCAGGTACACCTTTTAAAAAATCAATAAACTTTTATTTCTAAAGACTATTTAACACTGAAAACGGAAAACATTTTAAATATCCGCAATAAATGAACAAAACAACCAAAAACAATAAAAGCAATGGACTCTCATTCTCTGTTAACAAAAAATGCACTTACCAATGTGTGACTTACATTCACACTGAGAATCATATGCATCATGTACTGTGTGTCTCATATGAGTAGGCCTATGTGCGCTAGTTTGTGTGTGCTCGCGTCTCATTTGAGTATGTGCGCGGAGAGTTTGTGTGTGTGTGCTCGCGTCTCATTGAGTTTGTGCGCAAGTTTGTGTGTGTGTGTGTGCTCGCGGCTCATGTATGTGCGCGGAGAGTTTGTGTGTGCGCGCGCGCCTCTCATATGAGTATGTGCGTGAATCTCGTGTGTGTAGAGTTTGCATGTATGTGCGTGAGCGACTTTAGGTGTGTCTTTGTGTATTTCATATATATTTGTTTGAGCATTCAGCAGTGTACATGTATGTTTGACTCCTTAGTATTTGTGTATGCAAGTGTTTCATATATGTGTGCGTGAATGAAGTTTGATTTAAGCCCTAGACCGCGCCTCATATGAGGGTGAGAGAGGGACGAGCGCGAGAGAGGGACGAGCGAGAGGTAGTGCTGCGCGAATGCGCTACGGCGCTCTGCAATCAAAAACAATAATAATAATAATAAAAAACATTCGAAAATCAATGTGTGGCGGTCAGCGTTGATATTGTGGCGGGACGCCACAAATAAATGAACGTATGGGAAACCCTGCCATGTGACTGACAAGCGCCGCGGCACACAAAAGACCTTGCAACTGACAAGAGGGTTCACCGAGAGTTGTCATCCAGTCTCTTTGGGCGAGAGAGAGAGAGACGAGGAAAACAAACAAGCATGCAAATGGAAATTATCGCGGCCGGAAAAATTATCGAGCTAATTTTTTTTATCGTGCGATTAATTGATTTATTGAATATTGCGACAGGCCTAGTTGTATATTAGGCTGCTGTCACTTTAAGAGCTGGCGCACGGATCCATTATACTGTTACACATGTTTTCTTTCTCAACTGTTTACGTTCACCTAAAACAGAACTGACTGTGTTTACATGAATACTCACTAAGACCGGCATTTTGGCATTATTTTGTGTGTATTCGGCTGTTTAAGCGCAACAAGCAGCGGAAAAGAGCTCAATGTAGTGCTGAGAGGGGCTTTATGTGTGTGTACTTTGGGTTTGAGCACAAAATCTGCGGGAATGAGAACAATTATGCTCAATACACAATCCCACGCTGAAATTCAAGCCCTGTAACAGCAACAATACTGATCCGGAGCGGATGAAGAGAGGGGAGGGTGTATGTGTGTGTGAGAGCGTGTGTGTGTGTGTGCGTGTGTGTTTGCATGTGTGAGCGTGTGCGCATGCATGTGTGTGAGAGTGTGAGCGTGTGTGCATGTGTGTGTGTGTGTGTGTGTGAGAGCGTGTGTGTGTGCGTGTGTGAGCGTGTGTGTGCATGCGTGTGCGTGCATGTGTGTGTGCGTGTGTGTGTGTGTGCGTGTGTGCTTGCATGTGTGAGCGTGTGTGTGTGTTTGCATGTGTGTGCATGTGTGTGAGAGTGTGAGCGTGCATGTGTGTTTGCATGTGTGAGCGTGTGTGTGCATGCATGTGTGTGAGAGTGTGCGTGTGTGTGTGAGAGCGTGTGTTTGCATGTGTGTTTGCATGTGTGCTTGCATGTGTGTGCGTGCATGTGTGTGAGAGTGTGAGCGTGTGTGTGCATGTGTGTGTGTGTGTGCATGTGTGAGCGTGTGCGTGTATGTGTGTGAGAGTGTGAGCATGTGTGCGAGAGTGTGAGCGTGTGTGTGTGTGTGAGTGTGTGTGTGTGAGAGAGTGTGAGCGTGTGTGTGTGTGTGTGTGAGAGTGTGTATGTGTGTGTGTGTGTGTGAGAGAGTGTGAGCGTGTGTATGTGTGTGAGAGTGTGAGCGTGTGTATGTGTGTGAGAGTGTGAGCGTGTGCATGTGTGCGAGTATGTGTGCGTCTGCATGTCTGTGAGAGTGTGAGCGTGTGCATGTGTGCGAGTATGTGTGCGTCTGCATGTGTGTGAGAGTGTGAGCCTGTGTGTGTGCATGTGTGCGAGTATGTGTGCGTCTGCATGTCTGTGGGAGTGTGAGCGTGTGTGTGTGTGTGCATGCATGTGTGTGAGAGTGTGAGCGTGTGTGTGCATGTGTGTGCATGTGTGAGCGTGTGCGTGTATGAGTGTGAGAGTGTGAGCATGTGTGCGAGAGTGTGAGCGTGTGTGTGTGTGTGAGAGTGTGAGCGTGTGTGTGTGTGTGTGTGTGAGAGAGAGTGTGAGCGTGTGTGTGTGTGTGTGAGAGTGTGAGAGTGTGAGCGTGTGTATGTGTGTGTGTGTGTGTGTGTGTGTGTGAGAGAGTGTGAGCGTGTGTATGTGTGTGAGAGTGTGTATGTGTGCGTCTGCATGTCTGTGAGAATGTGAGCGTGTGCATGTGTGCGAGTATGTGTGCGTCTGCATGTGTGTGAGAGTGTGAGCGTGTGTATGTGTGTGAGAGTGTGTATGTGTGTGCTGCATGTCTGTGAGAATGTGAGCGTGTGCATGTGTTCGAGTATGTGTGCGTCTGCATGTGTGTGAGAGTGTGAGCGTGTGTATGTGTGCGTCTCCATGTGTGTGAGAGTGTGAGCCTGTGTGTGTGTGTCTGTGGGAGCGTGAGCGTGTGTGTGCATCACCTTGGCACCCTCACTCAGGCTCTCTTCAGTGCTCTGGCTGCCGGGGCCGGACCCGCGGGACAGAAGGCCCACACACCCGCTGTCGGAGCGAGCGCTGGACGGGCCGCTGGAGGCCGCAGGAGTCGTGTTCACCGAGGCCCGCTTGCCCGCGTGCTCCACGTCGATGTCCACGTCTATCCCTGCGGAGGACACACATTATTATCAGAGAAGCGTCTGGTGTGTGTGTATATAACATATATTATTATAACTAATGATGCTGGGAAAGCTGAGGAACCCGTGCAGGGACTGACCCAGAGGACTCAACATGGCCGCCACTTCTTCTCCGATGTTCTTCAGGTACTGCATGTTAGCCTGAGCAGAGCCAGCCGCACCTGTGCAGGAACACATGGAGATGTTCGTCTACAGCATTGTAACAATATTTTTGAGCTCATACTTCATATATACACTGCAGTTCAAAAGTTTTCGGTAAGATTTTAATGTTTTTAAAAGAGTGTTCTGCTCACGAAGGCTGCATTTATTTGATTAAAAATACAAAAAAAATTATATTGTTAAATATTATGACAATTTAAAATAACTTTTTTCCATTTTAATATATTTAAAATATTCCTGTGACCAAAGCTGAATTTTCAGCATCATTACTCCAGTCTTCAGTGTCACATGATCCTTCAGAAATCACTATAATATGATGATCAATAATCACATTTATGATTATTATCAATGTTGAAAACAGTTGTGTACAATTTTTTTAAGAATAAAGTTCAGTTTATTTCAGGATTCTTAGAAAGTTCAAAAGAACAGCATTTATCTGAAATAAAATATTTTGTAACATTAAGTTCAAAAGTTTGGGATCAGTAATAAATCAATCAGGGAAATAAATCAATACTTGTATCTCACCGTCAGTGTTTTCAGGAGCGTCCTGGTTCTGGTCTCCGGATGGGTTCTGCTGAGCCTGGTGTTGGGCCTGAGCTTGAGCATTAGCATTAGCATTAGCATGAGCCTGGCTATTCGCCCACATGCAGTGTCTCATCTTACGCCAAACCTTCCCACGAGGAAACCACTGCACACAAAAGCTCTCGTTTAATCAATGTTCACATTATTATTTGAAAAACAAAATGTATGCATTTTAGATTAAAAAAATAGAGCTGCAACTAACAATTATTTTGATAATCGATTAGATGGCCGATTATTTCTTCAATTAATCGGATTAAAAAGCCCCAAATCTTTCTTTTCTTTTTTTTGACAAAACGCACTATTCCACGTCCTGGCCAAAGCTGTCCTTCAAACACATGTGCAAACTGAATGCTATGAAAACAGTGAATATATATCTATATCTATGCTATGTGCAAAAGAGCTATAAAGCAAAAGGACCGTTTAAATCCCTACATTACAAATAAAGATAATAAATAAAAACACAAACTCAGTGTTAGCAGATAAGAGGACTGTTCTGCAGGAACACACACATTCACTGTTACGGTCATTTCTTTATCCTGTAAATGTTAGAAACGTCTAACATATACATTTATTTACACACAGTTACCACTATCATACAATACTTGAATTACAAATACTTTAAGGTTCATTTTTAAACCTAAATTTAACGTCCAACAACAGATTTTTCAGCTAAATGAATATTTTTGCGCTGAATATTAACGGTCTTCCTCTGTAATCGCCGGCGCTCATTCATTCAGTAAAGTCTGGAGTTCAGCGCAGACTGTCAGGACGAGCATTCATGCTCAATTACAGATAAGGATATAACCGAAAAATGTAAGCTTTGTGCTGAGGACACACATCACACATTAAACAGCACACACATCTGTCATAGCGCCTGTTAAACATCACGGCTGAAGCCTTAAATAAAGAGTTTGGTGTTTCGGGCATCTTGGATCCCGCATCAGCTCACTCTGTTTCCAACACTATTTTTAGATGCATTTTGTCCATAGAAATGCGTTATTCAGTGCTGTGATTTTAGTTTTCCGTACACGCGACTAATCGATAATGGCGTTCCCTGTCGATGATGTCATTATGGATTAGGGCTGCACGATATTGAAGAAAAATGCGATATGCGGTAGCCTAACTCATTAAATAACGATATATTCGATACGATAATGCTTAAAGTGTGTAAAATAAACTTAAAGTATCTATTATATAACCTACAATACGTTTTTCACATTCTTTTTGTGACAAGAAAACATCCTACAGCTTCTGAAAGTGAACAGAGTGTTTTACTGATGCTTAAGAAGTAAGTATTTTAACATCAGAGTAAACCACGGGGTTTAGGGGTTCAGATTATCCTACATTAGGATTATTTAACAACAGAAACTGAATAATCAAATGTAAAAATAAAATACGGCTTAGTTTTCACTGTATTAATTAAATATATACTGAATCTTATTAAAGCTACAAAAGTTATTCAGCCGAGAGCAGTGAGTGACTTTCTCTTTGTCTTTTGTTCATGACCCCAGTTATTGCAAGCCGTTGCGATATGCATATCGTGATTACATTTGCGATATTTCGATAATTTTGATATATTGTGCAGCCCTATTATGGATGTTATGGCTGAGTGATTGCAGCTGGGCATCACCTCGAACATGCTGCTCATGGGGTGGAAGATGGGCAGCAGCGCGTGCTCCGTGTGGAGGCCCTTGCTCTGGCAGGACGAGCACAGGTCGTAGTCCGGGCACACTGTGCACTTGAAGCGGGTCCCCGGCACCGGCCCCTCACAGCCGTCACACGTCACCCCAGGGTGCACCAGCGGGGGGTGCTGGGGGTGCGGGCCCATGTGAGCGGGTCCTGGGGGGGTAAAGTGGGCCGCTCCGTGAGGCCCGGGGAACGAGAACCCGGGGAACCCGTGAGGAGAGGAATCACGTCTGTGCTCCTTTCTTTCTGAAAAACACATGACAGGGTTGTTATTAATTATAGATGTTTGTGTCTAGTATGGTCAAACGGTGTCCTTATTACATGTACTTACCATAGTAATAACAGTAAATTATGCATAATGCAACTAATCCTCAACCTAATCCTACCGTAAACCTACTGTATAGTAAGTACATAATACTTAAATGTATAATTGCACTGTAACAATGACACCTTAAAATAAAGTGCAACCATGAGTTTCTATTCGCATTCTTTGCATTTAATATGCATTTTACACTTTTCCCACCAAAAGAGATTATTGTACACATTATTATGTAAGTGGCCATTAGCAGGAAACAGACATTATAGTGTTCTAGGCCTCAAATGCAAAGAATTAACTCAAGAACACTATTTAAAGGTGAAAATCAAGCTTTTAATGTTGTTTATGTGTCTATGTGGTGTTATTAATATGCTTTAAGACAAAGCATGTGTAAATTCATAAGTCGACAGCATTGCTGAGTATTTTCTGCTTAAAACTGCAGTGAACCAAAGACAGTCTCAAAAACACGGTTTGAAATCGCTGGTGTTTCTGACGTCACAAACTACCTTGTAACCAATCAGATCAACGTGTGATCGTCAACGAGTGGATCTCTGAGTGAGTGAGTGAGTGGAGGCGGGGCTCATTTGCACATGCATAGAACCGCGTATGCTAAATAAGGCAAGGGTGTCGAGTTACATTCAAGATATTTATGGCATGAAGAACATTTTTTCAAGGACATTTTTTTAAAAAATGTAATTTTGGTGATCAAAGATGAGTTTTATGGGATAAAATTATTGACTACAGGGGGACTTTAACAAAAACATTAAATCCTAAAAAAAAAAACTAAAAAAAAAAAACAGCCAGGTAGTGTAACCAGCAGGTAAAAAGAAAGTATTTTCCTGGAATACTCCTCAAACTCAAAGCATTCATTAAACAGCAGGTGAACAGAAGACAACTGACACCGGAGGTTCAGTGACAACATGAATGCGGTGTGTCCAGATTACATGCATACTATATAGTGTCTACTGTAGTAGGGCCTTAACAGTCGACGAGAAGAGGCTCAGTCGAACAAGTTTAAATTAGTTCGTTTAGTCGCAGAAATAATGTACAGATCGTTAACACCGCTGGTCCATGTGATGATGATGTCAGAAAATCAAACGTTTGCCCTTTCATTCATCATCATCAAACATGGCTTATGATGTGAAGTAGCTTAACGTTAGTCACTTTACATGGTCACGCTCTAACATTAATGTAACCTAGATAATGTAAACTCTTATTAGACGCATATCCAGAGTGTGGAAGCTAGATTAGCATTGGAGACTGCAAGACGTTTAACTTAATGTGCATTTCTGTCTATAGGTTCACTATACAGTGGAGATGACGAGTCAGTGTCATCAACTGTTTACAGCCTACACTGACTCAGAAAACATCAATAAATTATCAGAAGTTATTTAAATTAATATCAAACGTGCCACTACTAATGTACGACTACACACATCTTTAGTCGTGGGCAGTTTTATGAAGTTAGCTCTTATTCAGAACAAGCTCCTCCTCAGAGTGTGTGATTTAGGACACACAGTCATAAAGGTTTAATGGGTCTCAGTGATACTTCCTGTTTATGGTTTTCTGGTCACATGACCACAAAATGGCTCTGTGCATTCTGATCTGGCTTTGGTTTTATTACTTTTTTTACAGTTACACTACCTAATCATTGTTTTTAATATTTTCAATGTTCATAATAGAAGAGTGTAACTGTGTATTGAAAATTGTAGTGAAGCCATGGTGTGTTTAAACTGCATTTATGAGTAGCTTAATAGAGCCGTAAAATGAGAGAACCACATCACTGACACTTGTAAGGTGAAGCGAGGCTTTGCCTACTATACATCTGACAAAGTCAGTTGTTTTTTACATTTTATTTTGAAAAAACATGAAGTACTGTCAGTGTTGTGTCTAAACTCGAGAGGCGTGATAGAAGAGTTGCAACAGATGATGATGTGTCATAAGTTCTTGAAGTTAAGCAATATTTAAATGTGAACCAAACTGCACTAAAATATATGTGACTAGATATATAATATGTTCCAGTAATGAGAAGTATCTTGTATGCGAATGTGACTTACGCTTGATGAAGAGCCGGAAGGTGTCATCCTTCACCAGAGCCAAACCCATCATCAGCTCATCGTCAGAGGAGAACGCGATCAGGTCACCGTCCTCATCTACACAGAACAAGAGTTACATACGTCACCATTATGATGATCATGTTTACATTTCATGTAGATTCTGTCAATGTCCTTCACTGGATATAACAATCATTTCACATGACTTGTCATTTAACAGCATTATAATGCTCACAAAACTTTGTATTAGGATGTCAATATGCAACAAAATAATATATATTTTACAATATAGTACCACATAAAAAACGAAAACTGATATATTTTATTTTGAAGGGATTAATTTTCCTAAAAGAGACAGTTATATGTTGACAGTTTTGTCACTTTATGGAATTTCATTTAGACTTCGTGTATTTAAAACATCATGTTAAGCTGATTAAATTGAGAGATGACAATAATAGTATGTTTAACGTAAATAAACGTACAAAGCATTTTTAAAACAATCTGACGTACCTTTATATTGCATTTGAAAGGGCGCAGTCCCGAGACCGACAAAAACATCGAGCACTTTTCTCTTCAAATACTCATAACTTGTTGACACGTCCTGATCCACGGCGAAGCGACGGATCTCCTTGTTGCAGTCGTCCTTCCCGAGCAGGTAAGCTTTCACTGTCATCGACATTTTAGCGAAAATATCGTGTTTAACCGAACCTGTAGACGTGTTGCGCAGCAGAAATCCTCTTCTTGAGCGTGAGCGTTGAGTGCGTGAGAATTCGTGAGAATGCGTTTCTTCCTCAGCACTCAGTTCCGTATATACTCCTGCGACGTCATATGCAAATCCATGCGCGCGTTCAGCCAATCGTAGACGCGAGCGCATATTTGGAGGCGTGGCCTCGTGCGTCTCACAGGACAGAGTTCATGTTGACTTTGATCATGTGAGTCGCATTACAAAACAGAGTGGACTGAGGAGGAATGACATGGCAATATATGAGGGGAAGGGGAAATTCCCTCTGAATCACACACAGCATCACAGCCAAACAATACAGGTCACGCTCATGAGATATTAATAAACATACTGTTCATATAGGCTATTCACTTTGTACAAATGGTAGCTACATTTATAACTCGGTCGTTTTGAGACAGGGAATGCCACACAAACTCTCTCTACCGCTGTATAATAATATAGTTAAACACATTTTTTCCCACATTTTTATATTCATTTATTTAAATATTGATATATATGCGCTATTATTTCGATGTAATGGTTGTTTCCCCACACGTGTGATACTGCTGTGTCAGTGTGATGTGAGCATGAACTCTGTTCATCCATCATTCGAGCTGATGTATTTCTGCTACAGTAAATAAAGTGCTGTGTCATCATGAATGCCTCCATCAACACACATTCAGTAAGCTTGAGTGAGAATTCATCAAGTATAAAGGAGGCCTATTTAAAGAGCAGTGGTGTTCTGAAATGAGGAGGCAAAGTCCCCACAGTTTTTAAAATGTTTATATATATATATATACATATAATTTACATTCATGTCCCAGTTACACTTAATTTGGTCATTTTCCTGACTAAATAAACATTACATCAAAAAAGAGAAACCAAATTCTATTGGTTTCTCTGTCTTGGTTTCTTCCATCTAAATTCTAATACAATTAAAATTTTTATTTTTACATTAATTATATAAATAATGTTCTATTTATTAAAACCAGGTATAAATCACATCAATTTAGATTTTAAGTATTTTTACTTGTATTCCAAAATAATAACTAAAGGCAGTAACAAAATATATATATATTTATTTGTGAACTTATGTTCACTTATTTTCGGATCATCATTATCAAGCTCAGTAACTGATCACAGACACATTAAAGATTAATTTCACCAAGCTGATTGACCACTAAAAACCCAGTCATCGTGATTTTAGGACATTTCGAGTTTGATTTGGACGTGACATAAAACGGTGGTGATATCCAAGTATCTGAGTTGTTTACTCACTTTTTAATCAGTCTTCATATTAACACCATACGGTTGTTCATTCAGGCCGATTCACGAATGCGCAAAAAAACCTTGCGGGATTTATTGCACGAACCAATCATATCCAATCATATCCAATCACAAACAATCATATCCAATCATATCCAATCATAACCAATCATATCCAATCATACCCAACCACAAACAATCATAACCAATCATATCCAATCATATCCAATCACAAACAATCACATCCAATCACAGCGCAATGGAGGCATTGCCTCCTGTCACGTGACTTTCCCCCATTCATTCTCAATAACCAACATTTTGTAATATTTGCATTGTTTTATTTTTGTAATATGGTTAATTTCCCATCCATTACTCCCTCCTATATATATACATATATGTTGATTTGTATATAGTCTAGGTACAGAAATGGACCGCTTGCACTGAGTTTGGTGACGCACTTCCGTTTGGAAATAGTACGTCTGACTTATTTCCGGTTATGTTCACTTTCAATGTACTGTGGTCAATGAGATGAACAAACACCACCTAAAATGAGTGTCCACAATAAGATTTAAAATTTGGCAATTTTTATTGACAGGAGAAGGTATATTCTGATGTTTACTGTGTGCAGAATTTTCCAAACTTATGAACATGAAGTTTTAATCCAACCCAAGCCGATCTGAGAAAGCAGCGGGTGTTAAACACACGCTGTTATTTCACCACAGGGCGTCAGTAGCCGCGTTTCCATTACCCTTCAAATTGCGCGAAAAGTCCCATTTATCGCAAAAAAGTTTTTACGCTCACATGAGGTGGTTTTTCAGGCAATTCGGAAAATAAATATTTTGCAAAACTGCAATGGAAACAGTTTTTGCGCATTTACAGGTCACCTGACATAGAAGACGCGGTGTGTTTGGACAGAATACGAGAAAGTTCTTTATTAAATTCATAAAAGACAAAAGAATTACAGGAATACTGGATTCTAAACCTCAAAGAAATGCCACAATGTATCAAGAGCTAGAAGCAGATACGAGTGAGAAACACCAGCCGCTCATAGTATAAGGGTCTTTCCTTATCATTAATGCTTGGATAACACACATACGTCTCCAAAGTATACGTCATGTGACCTAATCAGTGACTGAATGAATGCAATTTGTTTAAATAAAGTGTGGCAGTCAGAGAGACTGGTTGTATTTCGTGAGTTGTCTGTGTGCTCTGCTAACAGGTTATGGGCTCAGATAGCGTATAGTTTGGGTATTAAGAGACGGGTTTGCGTGAGAAGAGACCCACTGACATGAGTAAGGAAAAGGCAGTGGTAACAGCGAGTGCTGGTCAAGACTAGTCTTCAACGGAGATGAGAAGAGTTATGTGTTACGGGAGACTAAATGTTTGGGTCACCTTTGTCTGCAGGGATTGAAAGAGAGTATTTTAAATGAGCCTTCTGAGGAAGATGAGGGAGATGAGGAAGATGAGGATGACGCTGAAGCCTATGCGGAGCTACAGTTCCTGATGACGAGAGCCTGTCGCTGGTCATGAAGAAGCAGACGACGGGCGTGCGGCGCTGGAGAAGCCCTGGGTAATAAGCTTGTCCATACAGCTAACTTCACTGCAGAAGTCTCCTAGTGAGAGTGTTACGGTATATATAATCAGAGCCGAGACTGCAATCCCTGCTTTGAGAAATGAGTGACAGACTTTTAACAGCAATGGTTTTGAAAGGACTTCCAGAAACATTTAAGCCATTTTCTATCCATGTTACTCAGAGCGATGATAAAATGACTTTTGCCGAATTTAAAACAACGCTTCGAAGTTATGAGGACATTGAAAACATGCGGACAACTGCATCCGGGGACAATGTAATGAAAGCAAGAGCACAGCTTGTAACGAAATCCAGTTTAGCTGACTGTGGGTCTGCCCGTGCTGACACTGTCTGTGTGCGGCACAAGAGGCCATAAAGCAAGAACATGCCAGCGTAACAGTGGTGCAAGCAGTGCAAAGGAGAGGAGAGGCCTAGTGCTGGATGCAGGTACTTCACACATCATCACAGACATCACAGACATCAGCAGTTTCCAGGCGGACACACACTGCCGATGGCACGCCAGGCACAGACGGGACGCAGGAGTGTGTTTGGTGGACAGCAGAGGACGGCGTTTCAAAACAACACTGAGAAACGCGCTGTACATCCCAACATATCCACAGGACATCTTCTCTGAGAAGGCAAACAGAGCAACAGTGATCTTCAGAGAAGCAAAGAACGGACCGTATTCCCCATACACGTGCACAACAAACTACTATTTACACACAATAGACAATTAATGTGTTGACCAATGTAAAAAATGTTATGACTTTTTGCAATTATGGGGATATAATTAAGCTGGAGAATGTTGTTGATGGTAGAGGAGACAAACCTGTCCCACGTTGTGAGATCTGTATGCAAGGGAAGTTTATTGAGACTAGGAACAGAAGGCCAGATGCGAGAGCCAAAGAAGCCCTATATGATACACACTGATTTAGCAGGACCTATAGACCCAGTGTCCAGAGACGGACATATGCATAATCTTTCACAGATGATTATTCTAGTGCGGTGTTTGTGTATTTTTTGAGAAACAAGAGTCACACAACGATTCCTTGCTGATATGGCTCCATAAGGGAAAGTGAAATGCATCATGTCTGAATGGGTCAGAGTTCACAGGGAGTGCCAGGCATGATTGAGTGTGGTATCATGCCCCGTTTACACGAAGGGAAGACGCAGATGTTTGGCCTCTCATTTACACGAAAACCCTGTTTTTATCACAGAAAATGATTATTTCTAAAAGCTCCGGCCAAAGTGGAGATTTCTGATAACGCCGGTTATGTGTTGCCGTGTCAACTGGGAGAAACGGGGTTTTAGGTTCTCAAACGTCACATTACGTGCCAGAAAATACTTAACGTCATGTGAGCGCCCAGTTTGGCATAGTTATGATGGCGCTCGACGGCGTATTTATGCGGGTTGATGTAAATGACAACTTTTTTGAAAACGTTGTTGTGTGCATGATGTTATTATTGAAAACGGATGGGGGGAAATATTCGTTTCTCTAAATACCCGGCTATGTGTAAATGTGTCCTTAGACATGAGACCATACTCTCCACACCAAGAAAGTGGGTGATATAGTACCAAAGATATAGTGGATCTACGCAGTCCAGACATCTGCTGTAGTGAGAAACTGATGCTTCAACTCCCGCACTAAACACACAGCTTACTCCATGTTAACAGGCAGGCAACCGGAAATTTCTAGGATGCAGAAGTTCGGATTAGCATGTTACGCTTACCAACATGACAAAGGAAAGCTGGACTCGAGGTGTGAGAGACTAGTTGAGTTTGTACCCAAAATGAGTACTGAGGCTGACATGATACTGATTGATGACGATTATGGTGATTTGGGGGTCATGAATAATCCTGGAGAATCAGGAAAAGGCCCTGAAGTTAATCTGGAAAGTTCTCAGGAAGAGGTCACAGATAAAGAGCCAGTAGTGTGCAAGAACCCAACACAAATAGATGAAGATGAACAAATGAGAAATCCTGCCAGAGAGAGGAAAAGACTAGGTTATTTAAGTGATTATGTTTGTGGTTTTGAAGGTGATGTAGCTGACATTGATTATTGTTACAGACTTGTATGCTATATACCCCAAACACACAAGAAGCCGTAACATCAGTGAGTGCAGATGAGTGGGTTAAGGCTATGGATGAAGAGATGAAATCATTAAAGGAAAGTGTCACTTTTACCCTGATCAGTCAACCTGACGGTAAAGCATTAGTGGGGGTGAATGGGTTTATGCAATCCAGAAGAATAATGATGGAACAGACAAATACAAAGCACGATATGTTGCCAAAGCTTATAGTCAAGAGAGAGGTGAACTATGAGACTTTTTCTCCAAGGAACATGTGATTGTTCATCAGATGGATGTGACGACAGCATACTTACATGCGCCAATAGAGTGTGACATTTATATGAAACAGCCAGAGGGTTACGAGGTAAAAGCTCAAGTAATGCTAAACTGGTGTATAAACTGGGACAATCACTGGACTGAAACAGTCAGGCAGGAACTGGAGCAGAATGTTGCATGAGTATTTGTGTGAAATCAAGGTTGTTCAAAATCCAGCTGATCATTGTGTTTACACAAAGGTTACAGAAACTGAGAAAGTTTTCATAATCATATGGGTTGATGACATGATTATTGCAGCCAACATTATGAATGTGCTCAATGGTGTGAAAGAGATGCTCAGGGCAAAGTTCAGAATGAAGGAAAATTGACACATTTTCTTGGCATTGATTATGAGCAAGATTTTGATTGTGTTCAAATGTCACATGGGTATATTGAGAAAATACTTGGAAAATTGTAAGTCCAGAGCTACTCCCTGCGGGAATGAGGGAATGAGTGATGTCAGAGAATACAGGGAAGTAGTAGGTGGCTTAATCTACCTGGCAACATGTGCAAGGCCAGACCTCAGTTTTGTAGAAAGTAAACTGTCACAGAACTGTGCTACAGGAAAGGTGGAAATGAGAACTCGATGGATACAGCGATGCGAATTAAGCAGCTGATGGACCTGATAGACGAAGAACTACGTGTTACTGCGTTAGCCTAAACAAAACAGGTCCATTGGTCTCATGGAAGAGCAAAAGGCAGCCCACTGTTGCTCTGTATATGTATATGGCATTGGCTGCGACTGTACAGGAGTGTTTATACCTACAGCAAATAACATTGATGGTCTGAAATATGAATCTAGAGTCTATGAAGACAATCAGGCTGCCATAGCTTTTGCAAAAAACCCTGTGTATAGACAGAGATGTAAACATGTGGACATTAAGTACCATTTTGTGCGGTCTGTAATAAAGGAGGGCAGGATTAGTCTGGATACTGTCCAACTGATGATATGGTTGCAGATGTACTAACAAAACCAGCATGAAATTTAACTCATTTATGTTTGGTGTATGCACTTTGTATACTTATTTCAAAATGATAAAATATAAATGTGAGAGCAAGTGGGGGTGTTAAGATGTATAAGTATTATGCTCTCATTTATATTTGTTTTACCTTCTTTCAGTTTTGTATGTAATCAGTTTTGTAATCAGTTTGTTATGCAAAGTATACATCATGTGTATCAGTATACCTCACACTGCAAAGTATACGCCATGTGACCTAATCAGTGACTGAATGAATGCATGCGTTTAATAAAGTGTGGCAGTCAGAGAGACTGGTTGTTGTGAAACAGTATTTCATGTGTTGTCTGTGTACTCTGCTAACAGTAACTTATACTACAAACTAGAAAAGTCAAGTCACCTTTATTTCTGCAGTGATTTATACAATATAGATAGTTTAAAATCAGCTTCACAGTAACAAACAGGGAAATAATGATCAAGGATGTAAACCTCATCAAATATGAGACAAATTCAATTCCTCTAAAGAGACAAGTCAGCTGTGTGTATGTGTGTATTGACAGTATATTGATGTATATTGATGAAGACTGATGACGTTTCTTATTAATAATCAAATATAAACATCCATATCTTTTAACTTTATCTTTGAATAGATGACCTCAATCGCAGCTACATGTAACTTTTAGTGTAGATATGACTCGAGTTCGTGCTCCCGCCCTTACCGACATTATTCACAACATTTCCCACACACACTCTTTATTCTCGAAGCCTCCCTTTTCTTTTTTCTCTTTCTCGAAGCCTCTCTTTTCTTTTTTCTTTTTTCTTTTTTTCTCTTTCTCAAAGCCTCCCTTTTCTTTTTTCCCTTTTTTTTCTCTTTCTCGAAGCCTCCTTTTTGTTTTTCCCTTTTTTTCTCTTTCTCGAAGCCTCCTGAAGAGTCCGAGCGCGGGAGAATGTCGTCACTCCGGCGCGAGGAGGGCGTGGCTCGGTCACATGACTCTGACTCACGCGCGTCACATGATTCCCTGTGTTTACAGGCAACATCAGTGCGAGTATCTGATCATGAGATCACTCAAATTCGCCCTCACAGGTTTAACAACGCCGTGAATACGCAGAAACTGTTATTTCGAGACGCTTTTCTGTCAGCCTGTGTGTTCTTCTGTTCTCAGATATGCATATGTCGGATTTGCCTTCTGTTTAAATTGTACTTTGTCTAATTTTGTACATTAACCCAGGGCTGCAACTGTCACGCATTTAGTGTGAGACTCACGCATCGACACTTTCTCACACAGAGAAAAATCTCGAAGCAAAGAGGACACTGACACCGACAGACAAGACAGAGCAGAATACTTTTGATAGGGGTGTTCCCGAAGCCAAATACATTATCTAAAATCTCTGCAATAATAAGTTAAGTGAATGAGTGAGAGTACAAATGAAACGAGCAGTAATCCACTGCGGTGAAGCGGGCCCATAGACTGCTTGACCGCAGTGGATTACTGGCAGTTTTCACTCCCCTGCTTAGTAATTAAATTACTTATTTTTATTTTCACTGTGAATATAGGCCTACTGTATACAGTAATTATAATTTTAACTGAAATTATATTTTATGTTTGTGCTTTTGGAAATGGATCTCCATTAACCCAAATTAGGCTTATTATTATTATTTGGGCTCATCTTGAGCACAGAATAAGAGCTCTCAGCGCCCTCTGCTGGTGGCACCATCACTGCACCACTGCTCTGTTCATGTTCGGGCTTTTTGCGGTGTATTTGCGGGCTGTTTTGAACGTGCTGTAAAACGGGGAGATTCCCGGGTACAGGACACCAAACACCGGGATTGTCCCGGGAAAACTCTGCTCATCCTGCAGTCCATGATGGAGTGTCACGTGACTCCTGCTGAGACCGGTGATCTGACACACCGAGAGTGCTCGCAAGATGGCGCTGTTGTCTAGGAGCAGGTCATGTTGATTTGGAGAGTTTCAACTTTAAAGTAGGTTGTTAGGTAAATTTAACTTAACCACGTTAACAATTCCAGCTACAATATGTTATTGGTTAGTTACTGATTTAGTTTCATCAGATTATTAACACAATAACCCTCTGCAGATCCTCAGAAGTCTTTGTGTACTCAAGGAACTTCTCACTGTATATTGTAAGTGCCTCAAACTTCTCCTGGTGTGTTTATCAGAGTTTATAGCAGTTCCTGTTATGATCTTCTGGGCTCGTTGTGAAGGTTCCTCTCATTACAGTCTGTTTAGAAACTAGAGATTCTCCAGAGAGTTTCTCTTTACAATCTGACAGCTGCCAAGTCTAACTATCAGCAGCTTTAATATGCAAATATGAGGCAAGTGATAGTTAGAGACAGCCAGTGAAGGTGCATCTGTCATATAAACTAATTGTGTGTGTGTGTGTGTGTGTGTGTGTGTGTGTGTGTTGGCACAGCGCTCTGCAGAAATTATCTGTTCTCTCAAACCTCCACTGTTTGGCAGATCTTCAACAGTAGAAGTGCTGAACCTGGGCGATCGAGGCCTGCTTTCTCTCCAGAGTCTCAGATGAAACACTGACAGGCTGAAACATGGCATAGATCTGATTAATTATCTACAGTGCAGCAGAACTCGATATTAACTCAACCTGTAATAAACTATATCTGTCAATCACTCCCTTCTCTTTAAGAAGAATGATATATTTATGTGGATAAATCTGTGCACTTATCAACTGAAGCACATAGGTGGAGAAAGTGCTCTCGCCACACACTGGCTATAGGTGGAGACAGTGAGCTCACACACACCATCTATAGGTGGAGACAGTGCTCTTGCCACACACGGCTATAGGTGGAGACAGTGCGCTCGCACACACCAGCTATAGGTGGAGATAGTGCGCTCACACACACCAGCTATAGGTGGAGACAGTGCTCTCGCCACACACCAGCTATAGGTGGAGACAGTGCTCTCGCCACACACCAGCTATAGGTGGAGACAGTGCTCTTGCCACACACCAGCTATAGATGGAGACAGTGCTCTTGCCACACAAGGCTATAGGTGGAGAAAGTGCTCTCGCCACACACTGGCTATAGGTGGAGACAGTGCGCTCACACACACCAGCTATAGGTGGAGAAAGTGCTCTCGCCACACACTGGCTATAGGTGGAGACAGTGAGCTCACACACCCTGGCTATAGGTGGAGAAAGTGGTCTCGCCACACACCTGCTATAGGTGGAGACGGTGCGCTTGCACACACCAGCTATAGGTGCAGATAGTGCGCTCACACACACCAGCTATAGGTGGAGACAGTGCTCTCGCCACACACCAGCTATAGGTGGAGACAGTGCTCTTGCCACACACCAGCTATAGATGGAGACAGTGCTCTTGCCACACACGGCTATAGGTGGAGAAAGTGCTCTCGCCACACACTGGCTATAGGTGGAGACAGTGCGCTCACACACACCAGCTATAGGTGGAGAAAGTGCTCTCGCCACACACTGGCTATAGGTGGAGAAAGTGCTCGCACCACACACTGGCTATAGGTGGAGACAGTGCGCTCACACACACCAGCTATAGGTGGAGACAGTGCGCTCACACACACCAGCTATAGGTGGAGACAGTGTGCTCACACACACCAGCTATAGGTAGAGACAGTGCTCTCGCCACACACCAGCTATAGTTGGAGACAGTGCTCTTGCCACACACGGCTATAGGTGGAGAAAGTGCTCTCGCCACACACCAGCTATAGGTGGAGACAGTGCTCTTGCCACACACCAGCTATAGGTGGAGAAAGTGCTCTCGCCACACACTGGCTATAGGTGGAGACAGTGCGCTCACACACACCAGCTATAGTTGGAGACAGTGCGCTCACACACACCAGCTATAGGTGGAGACAGTGCTCTCGCCACACACCGGCTATAGGTGGAGACAGTGCTCTCGCCACACACCAGGTGAAGGTGCATCTGTCATATAAACTAATTGTGTGTGTGTGTGTGTGTGTGTGTGTGTGTGTTGGCACAGCGCTCTGCAGAAATTATCTGTTCTCTCAAACCTCCACTTTTTGGCAGATCTTCAACAGTAGAAGTGCTGAACCTGGGCGATCGAGGCCTGCTTTCTCTCCAGAGTCTCAGATGAAACACTGACAGGCTGAAACATGGCATAGATCTGATTAATTATCTACAGTGCAGCAGAACTCGATATTAACTCAACCTGTAATAAACTATATCTGTCAATCACTCCCTTCTCTTTAAGAAGAATGATATATTTATGTGGATAAATCTGTGCACTTATCAACTGAAGCACATAAATCAAGAGTCCGTTCATCCGTCCGTCCGTCCGTCCGTCCATCCATCATCTATCAGTCATCCATCCATCCCTCCATCCATCCATCTGTCTGTTCATCCATCCATCTGTCTGTTCATCCATCGATCAATCTGTCCGTTCATTCATCCATCTGTGCATCCATCCATCTGTCTGTTCATCCATCCATCCATCGATCAATCTGTCCGTTCATCCATCCATCCATCCATCCCTCCATCCATCTGTCCGTTCATTCATCCATCTGTGCATCCATCCATCTGTCTGTTCATCCATCCATCCATCCATCCATCAATCTATCGATCCATCTATCTATCCATCATCCATCCCTCTGTTCATCCATCCATCCATCCACACCAGCTATAGGTGGAGACAGTGCGCTTACACACACCAGCTATAGGTGGAGACAGTGCTCTCGCCACACACCAGCTATAGATGGAGACAGTGCTCTTGCCACACACCAGCTATAGATGGAGACAGTGCTCTTGCCACACACCAGCTATAGATGGAGACAGTGCTCTTGCCACACACGGCTATAGGTGGAGAAAGTGCTCTCGCCACACACTGGCTATAGGTGGAGACAGTGAGCTCACACACACCATCTATAGGTGGAGATAGTGCTCTTGCCACACACGGCTATAGGTGGAGACAGTGCGCTCGCACACACCAGCTATAGGTGGAGATAGTGCGCTCACACACACCAGCTATAGGTGGAGACAGTGCTCTCGCCACAAACCAGCTATAGGTGGAGACAGTGCTCTCGCCACACACCAGCTATAGGTGGAGACAGTGCTCTTGCCACACACCAGCTATAGATGGAGACAGTGCTCTTGCCACACACTGGCTATAGGTGGAGACAGTGCGCTCACACACACCAGCTATAGGTGGAGAAAGTGCTCTCGCCACACACTGGCTATAGGTGGAGACAGTGAGCTCACACACCCTGGCTATAGGTGGAGAAAGTGGTCTCGCCACACACCTGCTATAGGTGGAGACGGTGCGCTTGCACACACCAGCTATAGGTGCAGATAGTGCGCTCACACACACCAGCTATAGGTGGAGACAGTGCTCTCGCCACACACCAGCTATAGGTGGAGACAGTGCTCTTGCCACACACCAGCTATAGATGGAGACAGTGCTCTTGCCACACACGGCTATAGGTGGAGAAAGTGCTCTCGCCACACACTGGCTATAGGTGGAGACAGTGCGCTCACACACACCAGCTATAGGTGGAGAAAGTGCTCTCGCCACACACTGGCTATAGGTGGAGAAAGTGCTCGCGCCACACACTGGCTATAGGTGGAGACAGTGCGCTCACACACACCAGCTATAGGTGGAGACAGTGTGCTCACACACACCAGCTATAGGTGGAGACAGTGCTCTCGCCACACACCAGCTATAGTTGGAGACAGTGCTCTTGCCACACACGGCTATAGGTGGAGAAAGTGCTCTCGCCACACACCAGCTATAGGTGGAGACAGTGCTCTTGCCACACACCAGCTATAGGTGGAGAAAGTGCTCTCGCCACACACTGGCTATAGGTGGAGACAGTGCGCTCACACACACACCAGCTATAGTTGGAGACAGTGCGCTCACACACACCAGCTATAGGTGGAGACAGTGCTCTTGCCACACACCAGCTATAGGTGGAGAAAGTGCTCTCGCCACACACTGGCTATAGGTGGAGACAGTGCGCTCACACACACCAGCTATAGGTGGAGACAGTGTGCTCACACACACCAGCTATAGGTGGAGACAGTGCTCTCGCCACACACCAGCTATAGTTGGAGACAGTGCTCTTGCCACACACGGCTATAGGTGGAGAAAGTGCTCTCGCCACACACCAGCTATAGGTGGAGACAGTGCTCTTGCCACACACCAGCTATAGGTGGAGAAAGTGCTCTCGCCACACACTGGCTATAGGTGGAGACAGTGCGCTCACACACACACCAGCTATAGTTGGAGACAGTGCGCTCACACACACCAGCTATAGGTGGAGACAGTGCTCTTGCCACACACCAGCTATAGGTGGAGACAGTGCTCTTGCCACACACCAGCTATAGGTGGAGAAAGTGCTCTCGCCACACACTGGCTATAGGTGGAGACAGTGCGCTCACACACACCAGCTATAGTTGGAGACAGTGCGCTCACACACACCAGCTATAGTTGGAGACAGTGCGCTCACACACACCAGCTATAGTTGGAGACAGTGCGCTCACACACACCAGCTATAGGTGGAGACAGTGCTCTTGCCACACACCAGCTATAGGTGGAGAAAGTGCTCTCGCCACACACTGGCTATAGGTGGAGACAGTGCGCTCACACACACCAGCTATAGGTGGAGACAGTGTGCTCACACACACCAGCTATAGGTGGAGACAGTGCTCTCGCCACACACCGGCTATAGGTGGAGACAGTGCTCTCGCCACACACCAGGTGAAGGTGCATCTGTCATATAAACTAATTGTGTGTGTGTGTGTGTGTGTGTGTGTGTGTGTGTGTGTGTGTGTGTGTGTGTGTGTGTGTTGGCACAGCGCTCTGCAGAAATTATCTGTTCTCTCAAACCTCCACTTTTTGGCAGATCTTCAACAGTAGAAGTGCTGAACCTGGGCGATCGAGGCCTGCTTTCTCTCCAGAGTCTCAGATGAAACACTGACAGGCTGAAACATGGCATAGATCTGATTAATTATCTACAGTGCAGCAGAACTCGATATTAACTCAACCTGTAATAAACTATATCTGTCAATCACTCCCTTCTCTTTAAGAAGAATGATATATTTATGTGGATAAATCTGTGCACTTATCAACTGAAGCACATAAATCAAGAGTCCGTTCATCCTTCCGTCCGTCCGTCCGTCCGTCCATCCATCCATCAATCTATCCATCATCTATCAGTCATTCAATTCAATTCAATTCAATTCAAATTTATTTGTATAGCGCTTTTCACAATACATATTGTTTCAAAGCAGCTTTACAGAAAGTGCATTTCAGAAATGTACGTAAAAAATACAGTTAGTTAATCATCATGTATTAATTTAGGGCATAACATATCGCCGGCGTTGAGTCGTCTCTTCACAGGCGTCGAGTCGTCTCATCGCAGGTGTTGGGGACTCTGAAGTCTCCGTGAGAGGCTGGATACAGACTGTAGCTGAAGAACGCTATTTACCTCGGGACTAGCGTCCCGAGATAACAGCAGAAAAGCAGATGGGAAATAATTAGCGTAGCTGCTGTTCATAATATTAATGCATTCGATCTGATTCAACAGTAGTATAAGAGGCAAGCATTATGTGAATGCTTGGCTGAAGAGATGCGTCTTTAATCTAGTTTTGAACTGGGAGAGCGAGTCTGAGCAACGAACAGTATCAGGAAGGCTATTCCAGAGTTTAGGAGCGAAATGCGAGAACGCCCTCCCTCCTTTAGTGGATCTGGATATCCTAGGAATGACCAGAAGCCTCGAATTTAGGGATCTTAAAGAACGCGAAGGATTGTAGGGCGATAGAAGGTCCATTAAATATACAGAAGCTAGACCATTTAGGGCTTTATAGGTCAGTAATAGTACTTTGTAATTGATACGGAACTTAATAGGTAACCAGTGCAGAGATGATAAAATTGGTGTTATATGATCATATTTTCTTGACCTAGTGAGAACTCTAGCAGCTGCATTTTGCACTAACTGTAGCTTGTTTATTGAGGATGTAGGACAACCAGCTAATAAAGCGTTACAGTAATCTAGTCTTGAGGTCATGAATGCATGAACTAACTTTTCTGCATCAGAAACAGATAGCATGTTACGTAGCTTAGCAATATTTCTAAGGTGGAAAAAGGCTGTTCTTGTAACATATGAAATATGATTTTCGAAAGACAAGTTGCGGTCTAGTATAACACCCAGGTCTTTTACTGTAGTGGATAAAGTAACTGGACATCCTTCTAAATTAAAGTTGTATTGTACGAGGTTTTGTGGGTAGTTTTTTGGACCAATAAGTAATACCTCCGTTTTATCTGAATTTAATAGCAGGAAATTACACGTCATCCAGCATTTTATATCTTTAAGACACTCTGTCAATTTAGATAAGTTAGTGTTTTCATCTGGTCTTGATGAAATATATAATTGAGTGTCATCAGCATAACAGTGGAAATTAATTCCATGTTTTCTTATAATATTACCCAGTGGCAGCATATATATTGAGAATAGCAGAGGGCCTAACACCGATCCTTGCGCCACTCCATAGTCTACTGACGTTATCTTCGATTTTTCACCATTTAAACAGACAAAATGGTAACGGTCTGATAAGTACGATCTAAACCAGCTTAATGCCTGTCCCTGAACACCAGTGTAGTTTTGTAGTCGATCCAAGAGTATTTTATGATCTATAGTGTCGAACGCAGCGCTAAGATCGAGTAGAACTAGTATTGAGATACAGCCTTGGTCAGAAGCTAAAAGTAAATCATTTGTAATTTTAACTAGCGCAGTTTCTGTGCTATGATGCGGTCTGAATCCTGGCTGAAATTTTTCATAGATATCATTTTCTTGCAAGAAAGAGCACAATTGAGCGGACACAATTTTTTCTAGTATTTTAGATATAAATCGAAGATTTGAAATGGGTCTGTAATTTGCTAAGTTATTTTGATCTAATTGCGGTTTCTTAATAATAGGTTTTATTACTGCCAGCTTAAATATTTTTGGAACATGACCTAAAGATAAAGACGAGTTAATAATATTGAGAAGAGGCTCTTCCACTACAGGTAACACTTCTTTCAGTAGTTTAGTGGGTATTGGGTCTAATAAACATGTTGTTGGTTTCGCTGCAAAGATAAGTTTATTTAGCTCTTCCTGTCCTATAGTTGTAAAGCGGTGTAGTTGTTCTTGAGGGGCGATAATTGTGGCTGAATCATAAGACACCATAGAGGATTGTACATTTACAATTGTATTTCGGATGCTTTCTATTTTCTCATTGAAGTAATTCAGAAAATCATTACAACTATACTGTAACGGAATATTTTGCTCTGGTGATGTCTGTTTATTTGTTAGTCTAGCCACGGTGTTAAATAAAAACCTTGGATTATTTTGGTTATTTTCTATTAGTTTGCGGAGATGCTCAGCCCTGGCTGCTTTTAGAGCCTTTTTATAACGTGACATACTGTCTTTCCACGCGATTCTAAAGACCTCTAAATTAGTTTGTTTCCATTTATGCTCTAAGTTACGAGTTTCTCTCTTGATAACATGTGTAGTACTATTGTACCATGGTGCTTTAGTTTTCTCTCTAACCTTTTTTAATCTAATTGGTGCAACAATATCTAATGTACTAGAGAAAATGGTGCTCAAACTGCTAGTCATTTCCTCTAGATCATCTGTTTGTTGGGGTTCACTGAGCAGCTGAGATAGATCAGGTAAGCTATTTGTGAATCTATCTATAGTGGTTGGAACGATTGTTCTGCCTGGTCGATAACGTGGCGCAACATGGCAAATTTCAGCAGTACGTAATATGCACGTTACCATACAATGATCAGTGAGATCGTCACTTTGCGCTATAATATCTATATCGGTTGGATTGGTTCCATATGATATAATTAAATCTAGTGTATGATTTAGACGATGAGTGGGACCACTGACGTTTTGCTTGACCCCAAATGAGTTTAATAAATCTGTAAACGCAGCCCCTAACGCATCATTTGTGTTATCTACGTGTATGTTAAAATCTCCAACAATTATTGCTTTATCGGCATTGACCAATAGATCTGAGAGAAAGTCTGAAAACTCTTTTAGGAAATCAGCATAGGGCCCTGGAGGTCTATCCATCCATCCATCTGTCTGTTCATCCATCCATCTGTCTGTTCATCCATCGATCAATCTGTCCGTTCATTCATCCATCTGTGCATCCATCCATCTGTCTGTTCATCCATCCATCCATCCATCCATCCATCAATCTATCGATCCATCTATCTATCCATCATCCATCCCTCTGTTCATCCATCCATCCATCCACACCAGCTATAGGTGGAGACAGTGCGCTTACACACACCAGCTATAGGTGGAGACAGTGCTCTCGCCACACACCAGCTATAGATGGAGACAGTGCTCTTGCCACACACCAGCTATAGATGGAGACAGTGCTCTTGCCACACACGGCTATAGGTGGAGAAAGTGCTCTCGCCACACACTGGCTATAGGTGGAGACAGTGCGCTCACACACACCATCTATAGGTGGAGACAGTGCTCTTGCCACACACGGCTATAGGTGGAGACAGTGCGCTCGCACACACCAGCTATAGGTGGAGATAGTGCGCTCCACACACCAGCTATAGGTGGAGACAGTGCTCTTGCCACACACCAGCTATAGGTGGAGACAGTGCTCTTGCCACACACCAGCTATAGATGGAGACAGTGCTCTTGCCACACACGGCTATAGGTGGAGAAAGTCCTCTCGCCACACACTGGCTATAGGTGGAGACAGTGCGCTCACACACACCAGCTATAGGTGGAGAAAGTGCTCTCGCCACACACTGGCTATAGGTGGAGAAAGTGCTCGCGCCACACACTGGCTATAGGTGGAGACAGTGCGCTCACACACACCAGCTATAGGTGGAGACAGTGTGCTCACACACACCAGCTATAGGTGGAGACAGTGTGCTCACACACACCAGCTATAGGTGGAGACAGTGCGCTCACACACACCAGCTATAGGTGGAGACAGTGTGCTCACACACACCAGCTATAGGTGGAGACAGTGCTCTCGCCACACATCAGCTATAGTTGGAGACAGTGCTCTTGCCACACACGGCTATAGGTGGAGAAAGTGCTCTCGCCACACACCAGCTATAGGTGGAGACAGTGCTCTTGCCACACACCAGCTATAGGTGGAGAAAGTGCTCTCGCCACACACTGGCTATAGGTGGAGACAGTGCGCTCACACACACCAGCTATAGTTGGAGACAGTGCGCTCACACACACCAGCTATAGGTGGAGACAGTGCTCTCGCCACACACCGGCTATAGGTGGAGACAGTGCTCTCGCCACACACCAGGTGAAGGTGCATCTGTCATATAAACTAATTGTGTGTGTGTGTGTGTGTGTGTGTGTGTTGGCACAGCGCTCTGCAGAAATTATCTGTTCTCTCAAACCTCCACTTTTTGGCAGATCTTCAACAGTAGAAGTGCTGAACCTGGGCGATCGAGGCCTGCTTTCTCTCCAGAGTCTCAGATGAAACACTGACAGGCTGAAACATGGCATAGATCTGATTAATTATCTACAGTGCAGCAGAACTCGATATTAACTCAACCTGTAATAAACTATATCTGTCAATCACTCCCTTCTCTTTAAGAAGAATGATATATTTATGTGGATAAATCTGTGCACTTATCAACTGAAGCACATAAATCAAGAGTCCGTTCATCCGTCCGTCCGTCCGTCCATCCATCCATCAATCTATTCATCATCTATCAGTCATCCATCCATCCCTCCATCCATCCATCTGTCTGTTCATCCATCCATCTGTCTGTTCATCCATCGATCAATCTGTCCGTTCATTCATCCATCTGTGCATCCATCCATCTGTCTGTTCATCCATCCATCCATCCATCGATCAATCTGTCCGTTCATCCATCCATCCATCCATCCCTCCATCCATCTGTCCGTTCATTCATCCATCTGTGCATCCATCCATCTGTCTGTTCATCCATCCATCCATCCATCAATCTATCGATCCATCTATCTATCCATCATCCATCCCTCTGTTCATCCATCCATCCATCCACACCAGCTATAGGTGGAGACAGTGCGCTTACACACACCAGCTATATGTGGAGACAGTGCTCTCGCCACACACCAGCTATAGATGGAGACAGTGCTCTTGCCACACACCAGCTATAGATGGAGACAGTGCTCTTGCCACACACGGCTATAGGTGGAGAAAGTGCTCTTGCCACACACTGGCTATAGGTGGAGACAGTGCGCTCACACACACCATCTATAGGTGGAGACAGTGCTCTTGCCACACACGGCTATAGGTGGAGACAGTGCGCTCGCACACACCAGCTATAGGTGGAGATAGTGCGCTCACACACACCAGCTATAGGTGGAGACAGTGCTCTCGCCACACACCAGCTATAGGTGGAGACAGTGCTCTTGCCACACACCAGCTATAGATGGAGACAGTGCTCTTGCCACACACGGCTATAGGTGGAGAAAGTGCTCTCGCCACACACTGGCTATAGGTGGAGACAGTGCGCTCACACACACCAGCTATTGGTGGAGAAAGTGCTCTCGCCACACACTGGCTATAGGTGGAGAAAGTGCTCTCGCCACACACCGGCTATAAGTGAAGACAGTGCGCTCACACACACCTGCTATAGGTGGAGACAGTGCTCTCGCCACACACCAGCTATAGGTGGAGACAGTGCGCTTACACACACCAGCTATAGGTGGAGACAGTGCTCTCGCCACACACCAGCTATAGGTGGAGACAGTGCGCTTACACACACCAGCTAAAGGTGGAGACAGTGCTCTTGCCACACACCAGCTATAGGTGGAGACAGTGCTCTCGCCACACACCAGCTATAGGTGGAGACAGTGCTCTCGCCACACACCGGCTATAGGTGGAGACAGTGTGCTTACACACACCGGCTATAGGTGGAGACAGTGCGCTCACACACACCAGCTATAGGTGGACACAGTGCTCTCGCCACACACCAGCTATAGGTGGAGACAGTGCTCTCGCCACACACCAGCTATAGGTGGAGACAGTGCTCTCGCCACACACCAGCTATAGGTGGAGACAGTGCTCTCGCCACACACCGGCTATAGGTGGAGACAGTTTGCTTACACACACCGGCTATAGGTGGAGACAGTGCGCTCACACACACCAGCTATAGGTGGACACAGTGCTCTCGCCACACACCAGCTATAGGTGGAGACAGTGCTCTCGCCACACACCAGCTATAGGTGGAGACAGTGCTCTTGCCACACACGGCTATAGGTGGAGAAAGTGCTCTCGCCACACACTGGCTATAGGTGGAGACAGTGCGCTCACACACACCAGCTATAGGTGGACACAGTGCTCTCGCCACACACCAGCTATAGGTGGAGACAGTGCTCTCGCCACACACCAGCTATAGGTGGAGACAGTGCGCTCACACACACCAGCTATAGGTGGAGACAGTGCGCTCACACACACCGGCTATAGGTGGAGACAGTGCGCTTACACACACCAGCTATAGGTGGAGACAGTGCTCTCACCACACACCAGCTATAGGTAGAGAGGAGAGAGATTGATAGAGCTAATTCAATGGATGGGGATTATTAGGAGGCCATGACTGGAAGGGCCAATGGATGGAATGTGGCCAGGACATCCATCCATCATTCTATCTATCCATTCATCCATTTGTCTCAAACAGAATGATTATATCTCTGTATATTTACTATAAACTAATCGTTTTGACCCGATACTACATGTAGCAGGAAAATATATATTTAAAAATTGACTTCAAGGGGCAAGAAAATAAATTTCCGATCTTAAAATACATTTGGGTGAATGCAACATGTATTTTATTTTGTTATTATGTTATTTGACATAATACAAATGGAAAATCTATTAAAATATGTTTTATATAGGCCCATTAAAATAATTATATAATGAATAGCAATGAGGACAAATAAGAATCTTATCGAAGCAATATAGATTTGTCCATTTATAGTCTAATATTCTGGGTTCAGTGCAAGTGAAGCTCAATCTACAGTATTTGTCCCCGAATGCTGAAAACAAAAGCCCTGTTTTCTTAAAGCATCGAGTTTACAGTGAGGCACTTCTAATGGAAGTGAATGAGGGTCGATGTTTGACGAGTTTAAATGCAGAAATGTGAAGCTTATAATCTTATAAATCCACTTAAAATGTGTGCATTACTTGAGATGTTCAATGTCTTTCTTGTAGGGTAAAGCATAGCCTAACTTAACACAAAAAAGTATTAATAATAATAAGTTAATCATTTTTCTCAAACTAAAATCACGTTAACAGGCGCATTATTTACATTATGAGACAGGTTTATACAGTCAAACCAAAAAATTATTCAGACACCTTCAACATTTCTCACATTATCACAGTTTGACAAGAACTCAGAGTTATTAAATCAGTTGATATTTCACTGGTTTTGTCCATCCTTCTGTTAGACTGTCTCACACATGAATTATGTTGAATATCTGTCAGCTGTTAAATTTAAGTACACAATTAGATAATACCAGTTTAGCTCAACCAATCACCAAGCGATGCTTCATGTTGTTCAGTCTGTGCTGTAAAAAGGTGCATTAGCAATTAAAGAAAAAACACTTCAGCAAAACATAATTTTTGTTCCCATTTTTTTAATCAATTTTACTGGTAGTCCTTTGCATGAAGACTTTTTGAGTATAATATGTCACAGTTTACTTTATTTTGCTTTCCTCACGTAGCCTACATAAATAAACTATAGTGTCCTGCACCCACTAGTAAAAAAAATATATCAAAAATGATATGTCTGATATGTCAAATTTTTGGTTTGACTGTATAACAGGCCACACTCTTAAACGTGTTACAGCAATACACCAGGACTCAAACACTAGGCTGTTTGCAATATGAATCAAAACTGATGTGCAATACAGTGTACAACATGAACTGATGCTCAAATAAACCGTGCGCGTGTGTTTCTACTTCGACCGACCGCGAGGAGGAGCAGCTGCACCGCGTGCACGAGCCCGAACATAGTCTCTCTCTCTCTCTCTCTCTCTCTCTCTCTCTCTCTCTCTCTCTCTCTCTTACAAACACACACACCCTCCTGTATAAACGGCATCTGTCTGTACAGAGGCTCTCACATTCTCATCCCTCATGTGCGCGCGCTGTCATTAACGCACGCACGCACGCACGCAGCGCACGGTTCGGTTCGGACATGATCCCGGCGCGGACCCGGAGATGAGGCTCAGAAATGGCACCTTCCTAACAGTCATACTCTTCGGGTTGTGTGGGTTTATATCGTTATCCTGGTACACCGCATTCAGCAATTCCAAAGGTAAGACTCGTGTTTACTGTGTCTCGCGCTGCGTTCTGTGTGAACGCGTCATGTTCCGCCGCGTTCTGTCATGCATTCAGATGCGGAGCTGCAGCTGTTCAACACGACGACTCGAACACCTTCAGTCTTCACTGCTCCTCAAACTATCTCAGGCCTGCTGCCGTTTCACTAACACAAAGACGTATCGATAATAACAGTTCAATGTAGAGCACATCAGCCACGAGCCGTTCTGCTGATGCGTGTTTCTGTTGGGCTTGTGGTTTGCACTCTCTAAACCAGGAACGCAAAGCCCTAATGTGAGGCTGTTTTCCAGCAGTGTTCTGTTTGGCGCATGTTTTTGAAATGCATGAGGTTTAATTGAGTCTGAGCATGTTTGTTACAAACCTCAGGACAGCGTTTGCTTGTCTGGATTGTGAGGATCTTCCTGCATCTGTGTGATTGATATCTAACAGCAGGCAGCTGAACTTACAGAGAATGTGTGATGTTTGTGATCTATTAGAAGTGGGCATGATGTGTGTGTGTGTGTAACGATAAAGCTTGCAGAATTGCTCTGTTGGCCTTTTTCTCCTTGCTTACTGTGCAGTGTGTGTGTGTGCCTTCATTAATGAAGCTGTACAGTTACACCTGTGTGCTCAGTGTTTTAATGCATGAGTTTCTCTCTCCATCTCGTTCTCTCCTGTCTGACTCTTAGAGTTGTTGAGCTGGTCTCAAATTGAAGCGGTTAATTGCTTTAGCTTTATGAAGTGTGAACAGAAGAAAGTTCTCCAGTGTTTATGAGGCCAGTGTGTGGATCATGTTGTTCTCACTGGATCCTCCTGAATTGTGTTTTCGGCCCAGCGCATTAAAGTGTGTGTTTGTGTGTAACTTCCTGTGTTCCTGAACATCTGCTTTTGCTCATCTCATACATAGACACCAAACCTCTTATCCTCTCACTCCTCCTCCTCATCGTGGCCTAATGGTTCTGGAGTCTGACTGGTAACACTAACATGAAGGTTCGATCCTCAATACCAGCAGGGAAATCTGAGGTGCTTTTGATCACCGAACCCCCAATCGCTCCCCGGCACCGCAGTGAATGCTGCCCACTGCTCCTGTGTGTGTGTGTGTGTGTGTGTGTGTGTGTGTGTGTTCAGTACTCACTACTTCTTAATGTGTGTGCGTTAACTTAGATGTGTTAAATGCTGAGTGTTGGTTACCATACTTACCATACTGGAGGCCACATGTCACGTTCACTTTCACTCTTCCCAAACATTATTCAAGTGTTTTTTAGTTCTTTCCTGTTATTTTGCACTGTTTTTGACAGGATTGCTCCTCTGGAAACCCACACAAAGCTTGACATATAAGATGAAATGTTTATGGAAATGCTTTTATACAGTAAATTGTTTGATAGATTGGACAGTTTGAGCTGGTTTGTGAGTTTGTCCACTCCTCTTTTCCAGTTATAAGGATTTGGACTTTTAATTTGCCTTGCTAAAATAACTCTGTGTGTGTGTGTATCATCTCTGAATGGGCTCGTGACCTGAGGTTTTCAGGTATAATAGACGACACATGAGCTTGTCTGACATTCACTGGGTGAATCTCACAACAGCTGTCAAGGAGTGTCTGTCATATTTGCCTCATTATTGGGGGGAAAAAAAGTAAAAAAAATTGAAAATATTTTGCATATAACAATTTAAGGCTTTTTAAGGACTAAAGGCCCGTTCACACACAAACGCATATATCTTCACACATAAAGATATAGTTCTAAGAATTGAATAATTGCTTTGACGCCTCTCGCGGTTCAAACAGGACTGAGCAACAAACTCAAGCTCCTCATTTCTCTTAAAAGTTCTTGTTTTAGACTAGAGCCCGACCGATATGGATTTTCGGGGGCCGATACCGATATTGGGGAGTAAAAAAAAGCCTGATGTCGATATATCGGCCGATATTATTTATGTGTATATTATAGTACAGAACCAGTCAAAAGTTTGGACACACTTTCCCATTCGTGTACAAACTTTTAACTGGTACTGTATATAGAATACAGTATACATATATATATAAAACACATTTTTTGCAGTGATCACTCAAATGTTGTGATAAAGATGTGTAATGGAGGCATTTGAGCTGTAACAAACTAGTTTGCATTGCATGTCCTATTCTATATTATATTCTAAATACTGTGGCATAATCTTCACTAATGAGTTTGTGTTTTTATTTAGTCACGTTATATAAAAAATAACTTGTATCAATAAATATATCAAAAGTGTCACTGGCAAAACCTTGTTATCTTCTATTACCAGTGAAGGAAGTACTCGTCTACTGCAGTGCAATGCACATACAATTAAACTGTACATTTATAAAACGTATTGTTTTGTATTTAATGAATGGTTAGTGTATATCAACAAAACAGTAGTATGTCCTTACAGGAAGACTTTCAGAAATGAAAATAAAATGGTAATCTTAATGGGGAAAATAACCCAGACATTTTATCATTGGACTCTCCCTGTTACTGCTTGGCATGTTGCATATAAATTAAATGAAATAATAGTTTTTTAGTATGGGGGCACATACAGTAGTAGTGCACATTCTGAATGCATTTTGTCAATAGTTTTGAGCTTATCACACAGCGGTTGTGTGGTGAAGCTAGAAGAGTTCAACACAAGCTTGTTGTTGCTGTCAGACAGGCCTGAACACGAACACATCATTCAGCCGTCATAACACTGGCTGATCACTGCAGATTAATGTCCAGCTCGCATAACCCCCCACAACACGGCTCAACCTTTAACTTGCTCTGCCAAATGTGCACTGGCACCACCACAAAACTGTAATTCATAAATAAAATGGGCATAGTCACTAGCCTTTCACATAGGGATGTCACCATACCAATATTCAAATTCACGAAGTGACTCTCAGATCGGCTCTGGAGAGGAAGTGCATCATGTCCTCTCCTCATATCGTGAGGCAAGCAGAGACTGCAACCTGCGCGAGCGTCGTGTGTGTGTGTGTGTGTGTGTGTGTGGGGGGGGGTAAATGAAATCGCGCGTCTGCGCCATTCATTCGCACAGAGACAAGCAGAACATGCAGGGTTAATAGCCTAGTTTTTTTGCGGTTTAATATTCACAGACACTAGTATAATACATCGTGGTGTATATTGTCTTAGTGCTCCTCGTTAAAAGGTTAGTCTGGAGCCCGCGCTTGGATAAACACGGAAGTGACTAAAAGCAGACACTAGTGGGAACTCGGTACTACAGAAATGCTGGAATCGTCACATTTTCAAAATTTCACTACCGAAGTACCGGTTCTTTTGACAACAACAGTCTTTACTGCTAATTTACTGGGATTGCTGTGTGAAAGCGCTACTGTCTTCGTTGTTTTTGACCCACGACATTAGCAAATAAGGTTATGACACCAAAAACTACAAGGCTAAGAATAGAATTTTCAAATATTGTTAAAGACAAGAAAACTGTTAGTTATAAAATATTAAAAGAAATCCTCCAATTACAAGCAATAGTACAAATACAATACATACAAATAAACACTGTTTTTGTGTTTTTCAGGGGAGTCTAACAGTAATTTTCAGGTAGAGAACATGAATAATCAAATGTAAAATATCACTGCAGTCTTCTCTGTATTTAAATATGGATGAATCCTTATAAAGTTGCTGAAGTTATTCAGTCAAGAGCAGTGAGATTTTTAAAAAAAATTCTTTATTTGTCCTTTGTTGTTAAAAAAACTTTGTAACAATAAAAGTAAAACAGTAGCAGGAATATTAGGCTGCTGTCACTTTAAGAGCACACAGATCCAATATACTGACAAACATGCGTTTTATTTCTCAACTGTTTATGTTCACTTAAGACATAACTGACTGTTTACTAGGATTCTTGCCAAGACCAGCATTTTTTGACATAATTTGTGTGAATTTGTCTGTTCAAGCGCAAGAAGACGTGAAAGAGCTGGATTCAGCATTCACACACTGTCTGAAAGCGGCACACACAACTTCACACTATTGAGTTGAGTTCTTTCACGCACCTAACGCTTGCACTTGAATATTTAAATTGGCAAAGCTTAAAAACACATGCTTATTGTGGAGCCCAGCATGATAACCCTAAGGCTGAGCATAACTCGGGTCCACAGAGCCGGAGCCACCGCACCAACACCACTTCATAATCACGCTTTTGTGCCAGAAATCCTGTGAGCTCACACTGGAAACTTTTGACTTGCTTTACTAAAGAGGATAGTTGACCCAGAAATGAAAACCTTTTTATTTTTATCAAAGAGCACCGTTCTGCTAAGCTTCAGGTTTAATGGTTGACTGTAGGACAGACAGGTCTGAGGAATAAGGTGACATGTGTCTTTAAGCGGGAGTGTGTGTGAAGCGGTTGAGTTAGCTAGCGGCTCACAGTACGAGATCTGTCCGCTCAGGTGAAAGCTCTCATTATCTGCATCCTGAAAGAGATGAAGATCTGGCTTGACCCCTGGGCGCTTGGCATTTACTTCTTGTTCAGTGTGTTTTCTTTCTCCTGGTGGAGGAGTGGAGCTCAGCCCGGATCACTTTCCTTTGGTTCCGGCTCGAGCTGATGTCATTTCTCAGCGATACTCCCCGGTTACCCACAATCCTCCCAGCAGAGACGAGCCAGGAATCTGAGCAACCTTGGATCGATTCAGTCTTTTGAGCGAGAAAACGGCTAGAGTAACTAGAGACGTTGTTGGGCTTCTTCGTGCAAGAATTAGCATAGTTTATTGGGTTGTCTAAGGCTGTAGCTGCTACTGAAAAACTACCTTCACTAGACCAGTGTTTCTACCAATACAGATTATATATTATATTTCAAACTGATAAAAGATAGTTATCAATTTTATTGATGCAAGTATGTTTTTGGATTCGTTTTTCCTTCTTTTTTTGATTCTTCATATACTTTTTGAGCTAAGGTTATCACAATAGTATCACACACAAATGTTTATTTAAATTTTAACATGAAATGTGTTCATATTTCCGTGGACTGTAGACCCAACAGCGGGAGAAGTGTGTTTCTAAACATCTCTTGATTTCTGATAACTTCATGCGCTGACCATCTATAACGTGATGAAATAAGGGATGCTGAGTTTTGTCTATCATCAGTTTTATCTCTGATCAACTTCTGCCATGGTGGAGATGTTCTGTTAGCCTGATAGCAAACACTCCTGCTAATAGCAACACGTGTGGTTCAGTGGATATCTATAGATGACTATATCTATTTTTAGTACTACAGTTTGTCAATGTCACAATATGTGCAGCGCGCCTGCAGTGTGTGAGCCAAATACTTTTGTGTACAGTACTTTGCTGGCCTTAAAGTCCCCTGTGGTGAAAATCCAGTTTTTAATGTTGTTTATATGTCTATGTGGTGTTTTTAATATGCTTTAAGACAAACCATGTGTCAATTCATAAGTCGACAGCATTGCTGAGTATTTTCTGCTTAAGGCGAGACACTACAGGTGAATAGGGAATTTTTTTTAACTATCAGATATCACCATGAAACTTTGCCAGTGGATTACCTACATTAAGATGAGAAAAAATGTATTACAAGTTTTCTGTAATTTAATGTTTAAATATGCAAAAGAGGCATTGTCTAATTAAATATGCGCTATTTTGCATATATTTTAAAAAACGAAATCTGAGTATTGGACAAAGCCAGGTTCAAAATTATTTTTTCATTGTGTTCACATATCAGATGGGGAAAAAATTACAGAGGGATTTATGGATATCTACTTTTGTTATCCTGTAAATCAGAATATACTGCCAATAGCCTTAAAATTATTTTCACCATATTTTTGGGAATAAAATGTTATATAAATCAGGCTAGGAATAATATATTTACAAATCCCTCTGTAAATGTCTTCATAATATAACTAGGTACAAGACTGGAAAGTTTGGTGTATATAGGTGCTACTGAAGTGGAGATTTCGGACTTGGAGTATGAGAGAAAAGTCATTTTGAGAAAACGGGCTTTAAAGATTTAGCATCAGCCAATGAGATTGCGCATTTAGAGTAAAATCCCCCCTTTTACTTTCGCGATTGGTTGCTGATGAAAAGGAAATGACCATATTTGGATCCGGCAGTATTGTTCAGGAGAGAGAGAGCTTTCTAACGGTGTGTGTGATGACAGGGTGCAGATCGCGATCGCGGATCAGCATGATGATTTATAACGACAAGTTTTGATGAATTTATGAGAAATCTACAGACGCAAACAGACAAAGTGTAGTAAAATAAAGACCTAAATGTGTATTTCGGACTCTTTTTCACCACAAGTCTGACAGAAGACATGTTATTGAAGACAAATATCCCAAAATCTCAAAATTGACCAGTGAAAAAAAAACTATGTTTTTGCCTGCCGTGTCTCGCCTTAAAACTGCAGTGAACCAAAGACCGTCTCAAAAACACGGTTTTGAAATCGCTGGTGTTTCTGACGTCACAAACTACCTTGTAACCAATCAGATCACGAGGGGGACGGGCTTTCGCATATCATTAACAGCGGAAGGGGACTCAAGTAAAGCCAGGTTATACTAGTAAACTGTTAATAAGAAAAATAAAGAATTAAAACGTTTAAATATGTAATTTTGGTGATCAAATGAGTTTTAAGGGATAAAATGGTTGACTACAGGGGGACTTTAAATCCCACATTTCTTTTTAGAGAAACAAGAACGGTTTAGTTCCACATGTCTTTCCTGAAGCAGCAAATCTACTTTGCTCAAGAAAATCACATCTCATCTCACCTTCAGTATTTCAGCAGGACCCTTTGGTTTCCGCCATGTTGAAAATAAAGACTTTCTGGAATCACAGAATCCAGTCACAAATTAAACTTACAGTATAAACGGGAATGTCACCGAAGTTTGGATGAATAATCAAAAGTAGGGCTTACACTGAATCAGATTGTGATATGTGAATATTAAAGCTCAAAAACACTGCTGTTGAATCTGCAGTCTGTCTCAGTTTGGTCTGCTACACACACACTGCCGCTCGTCTGTATTAAAGGTGCTCTAAGGAGCGATGTCACGCGTTTTTTAGGCCAAAACATTTTTTGTCACATACAGCAAACATCTCCTCACTATCCGCTAGCTGCCTGTCCCCTGAACACACTGTAAAACACGCAGTCTCTGCACACACCCCAGGCTCCACACACAGCAACACAAACACACTGGGCTAACCCGCACCACGAAACACAACACACTGCAATAGCCAATAACCGACAAGAATGATTTGGGGGTGTGGTTTGGGGGGTTAGTGCGCGGATGAGGAGGAGGGAGGGTCGAGCTAGTCTCCGTTTTGTTTGACAATACTTCGTATGCCAACAAGAAGTGACGTCACCCGACATCGCTTAGAGCACCTTTAACACATGAACCCATGCCACTGAAAGTGTGTTTCCTTCCTCTGATGTTGAGGAAGTAGCTGGTGTCGAGTGCATGTCTCAGCATGACCGTGAGCGCTCACTCATGCTGAAGTCATCATCAGTCCGCTTTATCACATGGCCTGCTCTCGAGCCGGATCCTCTTCAGCTGAACTCCTCGAAGCGGTCAGCGGAGAGCAACTGGCCCGTCAGTGAGGCTGAGTAGAGAGTTACTTAGATTTGTTAAGATGAATTTAGAGACTTTATCCCCTGTTAATGTCTAAGCTTTTGTAGCACGCTTGAATGGGTCGTGCTTCATCATGCTAATGGTAAATGTTAAACTGTCAACACCCAAAAACCACTATAAATCCTATATATATACACACAGACACACACACACACACACACAGGTGTAAAGTCCTGCCATATGTTTATTCCACCCTTGAACTCATCCAGCTGATTTCACTAATTACTTCTATAGTTCTGAAAAACTGCTAATTAGCAAATCCAGGTGATTGGAACAAAATACTGAGGAGGTTTTACTTTCTGAACCTGGACTTTACACCTCGTATGTATGTATATACAGTAGTCAGCATTTGAACTGGATCAAAAAGGTTCAAAGTTGTCCTAAGAATATATATATTATATTCAAACATCAATACACAGTTTTTAAAAAATATGCAGTATATAATTTTTTGCAAAGAATACATAAGGTGTTTAATTTCATTGTTTGCCATGTTAGTCCCTCCTTGTTTTATTGGTCTGTTTGTGCCTGTATGGTCATCCTCCATCAGGAGCGTTCTCCAGCCTGAACGCCGGTCACATGCTCCAGAGTTTCGACTGTGTGCTGTCCTGCTCCTGTTGCTTAGAGACTTTTGTCTGTCGCGGCCCCAAGTGCTCACGTCTCTCTCCTGATCCCAGAGCAAGAGTAACAGACCAAACAGACATGTGACGCTCAGAAAGAGCAGTGTGTTTAACGCTTTGTCATCCTGGCTGGATGAAGTAGTTACTTAGTACACTTTTAGAGTAATAGATTAACAAAATCAGTGACGTATAAAGAAAAGATTCACTTGATTTTAGCAGGGAAAGTGTTTTCTTGTAGGAGTTTTATCATTCATGTTAACTGGAGAGTTAATCTAGGTGTGTATTGCTTTTGTTTAATCCAGATGTCTGTGTGTCTGTGTGTCTGTGTGTGTGTGTGTGTGTGTGTGTGTGTGTGTGTCTTGCACCTTGGTAAAGACTTGAATTATTCAAGGCTCTAGACCACTTGAAACCCTCCTCAATAGAGGCCCGGCTGAAAAGAGAGCCAGCGCTCAATCCAACCGACTGAAGCACTTCTAAATATTTCATTCATCCAAGGCCACAGATTCTGCTAAAGCACTGATCAGTTCGCTATGAATGCTAATGAGGGTTTAAACTTAGGATTTCAGAACAGACTGGAATAAAACAGACAAACATCATCTCTGTGTATGTACTACTAGTAGTAGTGGTCGACTCATGCTCTTTTTCCCAATGGCCAGTACCAATATCAGCGTGGTCAATGGCTGATACAAAAACAATGATCCATCTACAGCAGCTGATGCAGTATTGCTAGAGATACACGATATATCAGCCACCATATCGGCCAATATATGTTCTTTTTTTTTCAATAAGGAAGTAAGAAGCCGATAAATAATGTTTTCTTACCTACAGCTGAGACACTTCAGATGCGCATTGATCAAGATGGTTTTAAATGGTTTATAAAAGGAAAAACGGAAAATACGGTTAAGTGCAACATGCGCAGATCTGTCACATCTGTCAGATCTGGCTACATAAAATTATCATTATATATAATTGTGGGCTTGGGACATGAAACTTTTAATGATAAGTCTATTGTTTTTGTAATCAGGCTCTCAAAAATTATATAAAAATTTGGATTTAGATTTATCAGGTAATATATCAGTCCGCTTTCAAATATAAAGAATTATCGGTTATTGGTATCGGCCAAATGTTCATATCAGTGCAACCCTAAGTATTTCAATCACTAAAAACATCAAGTGAAAACACTAAAAGTGCCTTAATGCACTAAAACCGTGATATTAAAAGATCAAATTCAACACCTTATTGCTGATGCATTATATACAGGCGAGCAGAGTCCAGAATATGAATGTAATGCGCTAAATGTTGTTTTCTTTATAATGGTTTTAGAAACGCTTGAGGAACGGCGCGCTGCGTTTATATTCAGCGTTCATCTGCATGGTTGTATATTGCGTGCAGCATCGTTGTCTTCTACATTAGTACTTACAACAAACCTGGTAAAAATGACTAGCGGGCGACGGAGGAAAGCCGTGTTTTGCCCTCCAGGTGGGCGTTTCTACAAGCGGGTGACGTCGTATGAATATACAGTAGGCTAGTTATTGTGGTGTCACTGAATGACACAAACTGCTTGTGTTTCTGGTTATTTACTTATTTTTATCAATGAAATGACTCCATGTAACAGTTTGGTGGAAGAGGCATTTATCACACAGTCTGTGTTCTGTGAGGTGCTGACGCCCGTGATGCACATGCGGTGTGTGTGTGTGTGTGCCTGTAGGCAGGAACAGTCTTGTCTCTCTTAATTTAGCCCTAGTGTTGTAGCTCATGTAGCCCTTTTCTTTCTCTCATTAGATATGATGTGGCAATGTGCCGAAGGCTGGATTATGCAAGCCGCTCTCCCTCCTGACTGCACACACTTGCAAACTCTGTCACACACACACACACACACACACACACACAGAGCAACTGATGAGAGCGCAGGTTAGCAGGTGGCAGCATTTATAATTGATGCGACTGATGTTTTACCTGTGATTTCCATATGGAGAAGCGCAGGTGTGTGTTCACCCCATGTGCATTCAACGTTTACTTCTATTTCACTGTGGAGCAAATCTGTCTTGTGGATGTTTACAAGACATCCACCATCCTACAGCATTGAGGAGGAGCAATGAGGAAAAACTAGAAGTCTCCTGTTATTATCGACGGTGCATTAGGTGTCTTTAACTGCTATGTAACTGTAAAAGCCAAAGGCACAATGAAGGCACAATAAGTCATGCCACCATGACTGGGAGCATCAACTGCAACAATGAGCAATTAAAGACATTATTAGTTTTTTATTAATTTATTATTAGGATTTAGGCAAAATGGCTGAAAAAAGCTTAAAAACAATCAGTAGTAATATGACTTTATGGTTTATCACTTTCGACCAATAGGTGGCGCTGTGACCAAATTGATGTGTTGTGGTCAGAGTGAGGTGACTGACACATGCCAAGTTTGGTGTCAAGATGTCAAGGCATTGCGGAGATAAAGCCTCAGTCGTTTTGGCATCATGTCATCACTTTTGTTGATGCGATATACAAAGACGTTTCGTCTATTGACAAAATCCACAGCTTTTTGCTGCCATGGTCTGAAGATGATATGATTCGATTTTGGTGAATATCTGAGCAATGGTCTAGGAGGAGTTTGAAAAAGTATCTTTTCAAAGAAAAGCAAAAGTTCAGCAAAAAATAGCAAAGTTGGTATCTTATGTTCTCGGCATGACCCAAGGAATCTATTGAGAACAGTTTCATTACAGAAGGCAAAACTAATCAAAAGCTATTAGCATTTTGTGAAATTTTATTATCTGCCCCAAGTTTCTGCCAAGTTTCATAATGATACGCCAATGTGTTCGTAAAATATTGCATTTTACAACAAAATTCAAAATAGCCAATATGGGAAAATTGTGTTTTGTTTGACTCCGCATGCTGCACAGAATCTAAAGAGACCAGTGAAATTTTTTTTTTTTTTTTTTTTTTGTGTGATTTTGGCCAAACTGTTCAGAAGTTATAAGCAAAAATGTAATTTTTTTCATATCTCCTGACCACTAGGTGGCACTGTGCAGGTATTCTCAAGTCATGGTTGTCACAACACACACCAAGTTTGATCAGAACACGCTAAAGCGGTGTGGAGATAAAGCCTCATGTCCATTTAGGCATGAATTAACTTGAACTCCATAACATTTTGTCGACATGGCCTGAAGATGAACTGGTTAAATTTTTATGAAAATGGAGCAAAGGCCTAGGAGGAGTTTGGTGTTTTTCAGAAATTTAAAACTGATTTTCTAAAAAGGAATCGAGGAAAAAAAATTGTTTCTAGCCCTTACAGTTCAAAAGTCATTAGCATAAGCGTAAGTGAAACTTTGGACAGTTGGTGGCGCCACAGGGATTGAGTTAGATACTCAAAATTTGCTGTGGTTAATGTTTAGACGGTCCTCTATCTGTGTGCCAACTTTCACAACTTTCCCTCAAGCGGTTCAATGGGAGGCCAAAGACTTGAGCAAAAAAAGAAAAAGAAGAACGCCAACGGATACAAACCTTCGGTGCTTGGCCACTAATTAGAGAAATTAATCAAGATTATTCTTCAAAATGATTCTTTCTGAGGACGTCGAGTTCCATTGGCATTAGTAGGAGGCTTCTTTGTGTCTTTATCAGGGAATTATGGTCAGTGTTTTGCAGTGCTCTGCTGGGATGTAGTTTCACTAGATAATAAAAATAGGAGTAATAAATTGATTAGAAAGGCTGGTTCGGTTATTGGCCTTATTCTTGATCCACTTGAGGAGTTGAGGTCATTCTGAAAAGAGAACAAGGGCAAAATTAAAAATGATTCTGTCTTACAAAGGTCATCCACCACACTGTACTTTTAGTGGACTTAAAAGTTAATTTTGTGGAAGATTAGTGGTGCCTCAGTGTTCTCAGTACTTGTTTTTTAAATGAAGTTGTGTAATTCCTTGCATAGATTGATTGTGGTGTTGTTTTTAAGGTTTAATTGTCTATTGGTGTTTAATGGTGGAAAATTAGTTTCCCCTTGCAGGGATTAATAAAGTTTTCTAATCATCTAATCTATAAGAATCAAGCTGTAATTACACACAGGTAGTTATTAAATTTAAGTACAATGTATAGCCTAAACATTTATGTACACAATAAGTGATGGCATCAAGTGATTAATTGAAATGTTAGTTCATAGTAGCATGAAAAGCACTTAATAGAAATTTTGTTATCTTTGACATGTTTGCAGTTTTTCCATTGACGGAGAGTAGAGTTTAACCCATGTGTAGTTTATTGAAACCAACATAAAACATGAACATGACTAAAATTGAACAGACTTGACGACACTCTCCAATCGCGGGTTACAAACAGCCAAACACAGCTAGACATGAGGGCTATAAATAGACTAATGATTACACCTGTGAGTATTCAAGATGATAAACCAATGACACGACAGAACTGAGAACCACCTGACAAAACAAACCAATGAAAAAACAGCACATGAACCAAAGGAATCACATGACAATAACATGGCTATGAGAAACTTCAAAATAAAAGACATGAATAGATGAACATAAACAAAACCTAGAACAGATGTGACAACAGTATAGATATAGATGCAATAAAGATGATCGTAAAATAAATTTTAATGTAAAATAAAATTAAAAATAGCATAAAAGTGACCAAATGACTCTGCACTATATATTCAAGTCTTCTGGAGGTATGTGTGAGGAACTGAGTGAAATTTAAGTCATTATTCACTTGTTATTAACTTTTTAACTCTAACCGGATTGATCATCATTGAGAGACACAAATTGAAGGGATTGTTGAATTGACAGATTGAATTTCGGCTTTTATTCCACATACACATAGAGCACATCAAACATGGTCAACTGAAGCCCAAATGTACATGAGGTTTGATCTGGAGTGTCTCCAAGTGCGCTCGAGCTGCCGGTAACCTTATTTGATGTAAATAAAAGCCTAAATTAAATCAGTTCATCATATAAAATTGATCATGTCTCTGAAGAACACTTGGATTAAACTGCTTGATTAATATGGATTTATTTTATGATGACTTTAACACATTAAAATTTTTTGTTTGCATTGACTTTCAATTGACTGACAAAAATGATGAAAGATTTAAAAAAAATAATTGGAATATTAAAGTAAATAATGGCAGAATTTGTAGTATTTTGTCACTAAAATATGATATGAGGGTCAGTACTAATAGAGCATTTATTTGTGGTGAGCTTATCCTGGTACAGTGGAGAAAGGATGTTTTGTGTGGGTCAGGCTCACAGATGAAGGGTTCTGGGTCAGAGAGATAGGAGCTATAAGCCTGTGTATTGTGTGTAAAGTCACGGTCTCAGTCACACTGCACACACACTGCTGAGGGCCTGATGAGGAATAAAGACGAGACCTGACAGACCCGGACTAATGCACTGAACCACCATAGCTGGAGTCATCATCATCATCCTCGTCGTTGTTATCGTCGTCGTCATCATCATCATATCCCAGCCAACTGCTCTCAAACACTGTCCTAAATTTTGTTAAATATGATGAAAACCAACCTTTGGGGATGTCCTGAAATATAAAACAAAATATTCATAGATGAAGTCTGAACTAATATGTAATATTTATAAAGTGCAACGATTAATCGCATCGCATCCAAAATAAAAGTTTGTGTTTACATAATATAGCCTATGTGTGTGTACTGTGTATACATAGGCGGCCTTACCTATGTTTCACCCGTTTCAATTGAAACAGGCCCCGCCCTCCAAGGGGGCCTCCAAAACACCGACAAAAATCCCATTCATTTCTCCGTACTAGGATATTGATTTTCAGCCATATTCTAAACCATCCGAGGTAGACTGACCACAAGCTACGAGGTTGTGAAACGAAAGTTTCTGCTCTATAAAAACCACAAGTCAGTATAAATTCAACATTGTTTTAAGAAAAACGTGTTTTATTTGCGATCTTCTGGAGAAATACTACACTAGCGACAATCCTAAGCATAACACTGACGTCTCTGATTTGTCGTCGAACTCACGGTTACCATGGCGACGTTTACCGCCCCCGCGAACGGCTTAAGTGATCTGAAGTATAATACCGGTAACGTTAGTTTATTTGTTTATACCTTTGCCTTTTTTGCCGTTAAGTTGCCGACAAAGATGAGCTTATTAGGGCATTCTCAGCACTCAAACACAGAAGGGTGGATTTCTAAAAAGGGCTCAGGTGAAATCTACGCCCGCCGCCCGGTGAGCTCAGCTCAGTTCGGTTCAGTGTCAGTCAGACACGTTTTCTTCTTTGCTTTTGTTAATAATTTAAGTTGAGGGGATGTTTGAGCTGTTTATTTTGTATCCCAGAGAAGTTGCCGTCCGTGAAAGGGCGAGTCTTATTCCAATGTAAAACGCTGTAAACGTTGTATATAGTTTTAATCAAATAAGCTTGGATGATTTCTATGTTGAGCTGCCTGTTCATGAAGCTGAAAGTGCACGTAATAAAATAATATACCATTGATGCAAACCAACAGGAATCCCTGCTTTTTCTGCTCTATTATGTTTATGTTTTATATGAGTAGGGCCCCATATTAGTTATTGAAACGGCCCCCGGATGCGTAAGGCCGCCACTGTGTGTATAATTTATTTTGTATTTATAGACACACACATGCATGTATATATTTAAGAAAATATTTGCATGTATACATTTGTATAATTTATATTGTATATACATTTAAATATTTAATGTATAAATGACACATTTTTCTTAAATGTCTGTGTATTTATATATTGAAAATAATTATACACAGTACACACACATATATTATGTAAACACAAACTTTTATTTTGGATGCAATTAAACTCGATTAATCGTGTGTGTGTGGTCCTCTTAGTCATTAGTTAGTTATCAGGAGGTCAGCATGTGACGCGTCTCTGGTTTGTTAATCCGCATCACACTGGACTTTGAGCTGTTAAATGAGTTCAGACTCAGAGAACCAGGCAACTATAAGCGTGTTTGTTCTTTGAATTGACCAAGTGGTCGATCTGTGAAGCTTAGATACGTTATTGGTAAAATGTCTTTGCACCTTGCAAATTTGTAAGTCATATTTCTCCAAAGTTTCTCAAATCATCATATTATAGTGATTTCTGAAGGATCATGTGACACTGAAGACTGGAGTAATGATGCTGAAAATTCAGCTTTGATCAAAGGAATAAATTACACTTTACTATATATTCAAATAGAAAACAGCTGATTTACATTAGAATAATAATATTTTTCTATTTTTGAATAAATGAACGCAGCGTTGATAAGCAGAAGAGACTCATTTCTCACGACCCCGAACTCTAAAATGATGGTGTTCTGCTGTGTGTGTGAATGCGGTTTCATCCAGAGATGCAGTTGTAGTGTGTGTTGGTGTTCTCTGGAGGAGAGATGTGGCCAGCTTGTCAGAGATCTGCCCTTGCTCAGTGTTTGCGTGGTTGTGAGTGTTCGCTTCAAAGTTTAACCTCTCGTGGAGGCCATCGCACTTCTGCCCTGCGAGTTTCTCTTTTATTCCTGTCCATCATCCCTCTATCTCATTTGTTTGCTTGCGTTCTGTGCTTGAGGTCTGTCAGGAGAGGTCATGTTTACCCAGAGTGCACCAAGGACAGATTTACCCATAAGGCATTGCTCCCACGACCCTCTCAGAGTTCACACTCAATTTCTCTGTCATACAGCATTAGAGACCCGGACTTTTGATTCAGACTCTGACACCCACACAACTGAGAGGGAGAGATGGAGAGAGGGAGGGAGAGAGAGAGAGAGAGAGAGCCTGAGAGATAGATAGAGACTCACTCCAAGGCTGCTGAACAGTGTTGATATTCAGACTGATATGAAGAATGATATTAGGGGTGTAAATCAGACAGTTCATCACAATACGATATGATATCAATTCAGCCAGCGATACAATATTTGCCGCTACCTCCAAAAATGTTACAATACGATTACGTTTCGATTCAGGGCTATATCGATGAATTTATCGCTATTTATATATTATGTGCCAAGTTTACACAACTTGTTTCATTTTTATTAACTCACACATGCAACCAAAATATACTGAAAAAAATTATAAATGCAACAATTTTTTTTGGCCCCATTTTTCATGAGCTGAACTCAAATATCTAAGACTTTTCTATGTACAAAAAAGGCCTATTTCTCAAATATTGTTCACAAATCTGTCTAAATCTGTGTTAGTGAGCACTTCTCCTTTGCCGAGATAATCCATCCACCTCACAGGTGTGGCATATCAAGATGCTGATTAGACAGCATGATTATTGCACAGGTGTGCCTTAGGCTGGCCACAATAAAAGGCCACTCTAAAATGTGCAGATTTATCACACAGCACAATGCCACAGATGTATAGTTATCTCATTAACGAGTAAGTTCTCGTCCTTGGTGTAAATATTTGCTCTGACTTTGATTCCATTACAAAGCTTTACTTAAAGATTCTTTCTTTTTTTTTTTTTATTTGATTTTTTCTTTTTGCTCCGATTCATATTTATTTTCAAAAGGTACAACACCTGGAAAAAACGGTCTGTTTTGTAATATTTGCAACAATAACAAAAACAAAACTTCTACTTTCAAAATTATATTTAAAAATTGTGAAAATAAACGATACAGTGTGTACACTTGTATTTATTAAAGGCAAAAGGAAAATGTTTTTTAATGCCATTTTTGGGTCATTAAGGCTGTGTTGACACTCGGCAGGTTTGGTTGGATTAAAGCGAGCTCAGCCCAAGTCTTAAAAATGCCAAAGTGCAGTTAATGCACACTAAACCCACACTAAGCGTATCCCATCATGCATTATGTTTGGGAACTCATGTGCTCCGAAATTGCGAGATGTCGAGGAAAACATTCCACTGTAATTTAAATTATTTAGATGCATATAATTTGGTAGTAAAAGCATAGTGTTGCACATTTTATTGGTGCAAAGATGAGTATGGTGTGTGTAGGACTATTTTGTACAACATTTGCAACTGTTTTTGTCACTTGATTAGAAGCACCACAATTTAAAATTTGTGTCTTCTGTTAGTTACTCAGCAACTACTCTACAGACATGTAGAAGTTTATTTTAAAATGCAAAGTATTCAAAATATAATAAATAAATGGAGCAATTCCAATAGGGTCCTTACAACCTCAACAACTCGGGCCCTAATAAAAGCTCTGTAAACACTATAAGTGAGTCCCATCAAGTAATCAAAAGTTCTACACACACTTGCAGTCTTTACGCCTACCTGAACACTTGTGGCAAATAGAGGAAATGCGTCAAAGAAGTAGACAAATGTTCAAGAGCATAGACAGTGAGTGTGTGTGTGTGTGTTTCGACAGGGCAACAATATGAACGCAACACAGACCGAAGACATGTGACCGAACCAAAAACAGGAAGATGAGACCCTAAAAGGACAGAAGGCATACTGTATCATTTTTTTCTCATCAGAGCCGCTTCTCCTCAGTGTGTGTGTGTGTGTGCGCATGCGTGCCAAAACATTGCTATGTTTGGAAACGTTTCATAGGTTCTGTAGCAAAATATACGCCATAAAAGCTGTCCAATCAGATTGTGACTTTATCCTTATGCCTTTTATTCCACATCTTTAGGTTTTGTGTTAAAAATGAACACTCAGTGAATCAGGACTGAATGTATCATTTTCCTTTTTTTGTCCCGGGCAAAAGAGACCCGAACTAGAAGTGTGAAAACACCCTAACTATAAACCCTTTTTAAAAATACTCAAGTTTTTCAAAGCCATATGAAAAAACATGAATAAAAAGAGCACATTTCTAAGAAGTGCATTTTTAAAAGATTTTTTTCTTTTCTTAATCATGGACACTCTTGTGTTTTGCTATTGGCTCATTTATATTTTATCCTAAAAAGTATCTTCCAATTATTGTTATATGATTTTTAAATGATTGTCAAATGCTTTTTAAATGATTTTATAGTGTCTCATCAACAGAGCAATATTCTTCCTCTTGTGCTGCGATAGATTTCATCTGTCACTCATAACCACAGACCCGGATCAATAAAGCTGATGAGCATCTGCTGGTTCACTGATCTCAGTGTGTGTGTCCTCGTATATCAGCAGGGTCATTACACACAACTCAGACCATACTATGCATTTATGTTACTTGAAATAAAAACAATAATAACTATAGAATAATAATAAAAAACACAACATATTTTTTCAGCTAGTTGCCCCAAAGTATTGCCAGATTTCTCATTTTAATTTAGTTTAAAGCTGGTTGCTGTTATTAGGAACTGAAACACTGTAAAAAGTAATACGCTATATCTATTTAATAAAATTGTGGCTACAGATTACAAGCAATATTATTAATTAAATTTAACAAATACGAATTGAGTAAGAATTAATCAAATTAATTGCTTAAGTCAACCACTTAAAATTAGTCAAATTTAAACAAAAATATCTGAATAACAGCCAGACGTCAAAGATAAATTAAGAACTCTTTATTTTTTATTTCCAACATTGAAGACGCCTGATGATAATGAGCAGAATCACTGAAGAAAAGAGAAACACAAGAACTGACTTCAGTCACAGCCTGAGATGAAATCAAATTAAAAGACTTCATTAAAAGATCTCTCTTATTACTAACCAGACTAAAGGTATTTCTGTCATTCGTCTACGGTTCTTTTTGAGAATAAACAGAGGTTTCGATGTTGATGTTGATTTTATGGGAAATGTTTGGTCGTCGTTATGGTGATCGGTGTTTCCTTTAGTTGGGCAGTTTGACTTGTTGCTTTTAATGCCAGTTTGTGGGGTTTTTGACAGTGTTTGCTAAAACACATAATTTGTTGCAAAATAAACCATGAACAGAAACAATCAGATAAAAAAAGTTTTAATTATTGTAAAAAAAGTGATTGACTAAACTCATAACTGATCAAAAGTAGTTATGTGATATTATTAATAGAGTTTCCCATTAATAGAGACATTCTTAATTTTCATTTTTAAATATTTTCATTTTTTAAATACTAAGACATCAAGAATCTCCATATGAATCTCAACAATGGTAACTTACTTCATGCCGCAATGCATGCTGGGAGTCATGAGTTTTATACTAGCTCCCAGGATGCCTTGCGGCATGAAGCATGTCACCATTGTTGAGATTCATATGCTGATTCTTAATGTCTGTGTGTATCTAATGTATTTAAAAATCAAAATTCAGAATGTGTGTGTGTGTATCCTGAGGAGTGTGAGTGTGCGTGTATGTATACTGAGGAGTGTGTGTGTGTGTGTGTGTGTATCCTGAGCTGTGTGTGTGTGTATCCTGAGGAGTGTGTTATTGATGGTTTGATTCCTGCAGTCCCAGCCATCTGTTCCTTCAAATTCACACCTACACACACTCTTCATGTCAGTAACTTTAATATAACGGTGGAACCGTAATTGGTTACCTGATCATATACTGTGGAAGAATTTGCTGTACATGTAATTTTACTGTAAAATGCTTTTTTCATGCCGGTTTGGAATGAGATGAGGGTGTCATAGTAAATGACAAGTGACACTATTACTTCAACAACATATCATTTTATCATATACAGTACATGTCATTTTGAACTGTAAAATATATACAGTAGTGGGCAAAAGTGATGTCCGTAGGGGATATTTGTTTCTAATGACCCTACAAGTTTGATTAAACCATCAAAATATAAGCAAAATATTTTATGTTTTTTTTTTTTAATGTTTTAAATATGAGGGAAGATTAAAGCACTAAAACTTGTTTAAAATATTTATCTAACAAAATTAAACAACTACAACTATAGGAAAAACGTAAAGCTGACAGGAAAAAGCATACATCAACTCTACAGCATAATCAATTATTAATATTTGGTTGGTTCTCTCTTGTTTGTGCATGTGCTCATAATTTCAGTGACACTTTACAATAAAGTTCATTAGTGAACATTAGTTAATGTATTAACTAACATGAACTAACTATGAGCAATACATTTGTTACTGTATTTATTAATCTTTGTTAATGTTAGTTAATAAATATCCAGCTGTTCATTGTTCACGTTAGTTCCCAGTGAATTAACTAATGTTAACAAACACAACATTTCATTTTATTAATGTATTAGTAAATGTTGAAATTAATATTAACTAAGATTAATAAATGCTATTGAAGTTTTAGTTTTTATTTGTGGTTCTATTGTAAAGTGTTTCCATAATTTCTTTGTATGACAGCCTGGCCAAAAATTGTTGCGTTTATTATCACAAATAAAACAGTCGACTCAAGCCCAACTAAGCAATATGCTTACAAAATCTGTAATAATATTTAAATAAAAGGAAATACATTTTTTTTATTTAGCCCGGTTTTCCCGGGCTGGACATCACTACTGTACAGCGGTAAAACACCGTCACCGTCATGCAGTGTAATATCAGTCCATCATTGCTGTACAGTACTGTGTGTGTGTGTGTTCTCTGAGTCCTGATCGTGTGTGTGTGTGTGTGTGTGTTCTCTGAGTCCTGATCGTGTGTGTGTGTGTGTGTGTGTTTTCTGAGTCCTGATCGTGTGTGTGTGTTTTCTGAGTCCTGATCGTGTGTGTGTGTTCTCTGAGTCCTGATCGTGTGTTCTCTGAGTCCTGATCATGTGTGTGTGTTCTCTGAGTCCTGATCATGTGTGTGTGTTCTCTGAGTCCTGATCGTGTCTGTTCTCTGAGTCCTGATCGTGTGTGTGTATTCTCTGATTCCTGATCATGTGTGTGTATTCTCTGATTCCTGATCATGTGTGTGTATTCTCTGATTCCTGATCGTGTGTGTGTGTGTGTGTTCTCTGAGTCCTGATCGTGTGTTCTCTGAGTCCTGATCATGTGTGTGTGTTCTCTGAGTCCTGATCGTGTCTGTTCTCTGAGTCCTGATCGTGTGTGTGTATTCTCTGATTCCTGATCATGTGTGTGTATTCTCTGAGTCCTGATCGTGTGTGTGTATTCTCTGATTCCTGATCATGTGTGTGTATTCTCTGATTCCTGATCATGTGTGTGTATTCTCTGAGTCCTGATCGTGTGTGTGTATTCTCTGATTCCTGATCATGTGTGTGTATTCTCTGATTCCTGATCGTGTGTGTGTGTGTGTGTTCTCTGAGTCCTGATCGTGTGTGTGTGTGTGTTCTCTGAGTCCTGATCGTGTGTTCTCTGAGTCCTGATCGTGTGTGTGTGTGTTCTCTGATTCCTGATCGTGTCTGTTCTCTGAGTCCTGATCGTGTGTGTGTGTGTGTTCTCTGAGTCCTGATCGTGTGTGTGTATTCTCTGAGTCCTGATCATGTGTGTGTGTTCTCTGAGTCCTGATCGTGTGTGTGTGTGTGTGTTCTCTGAGTCCTGATCATGTGTGTGTGTGTTCTCTGAGTCCTGATCGTGTGTGTTCTCTGAGTCCTGATCGTGTGTGTGTGTGTGTTCTCTGAGTCCTGATCGTGTGTGTGTGTGTGTGTGTGTTCTCTGAGTCCTGATCATGTGTGTGTGTTCTCTGAGTCCTGATCGTGTGTGTGTATTCTCTGAGTCCTGATCATGTGTGTGTGTTCTCTGAGTCCTGATCGTGTGTGTGTGTGTGTGTTCTCTGAGTCCTGATCATGTGTGTGTGTTCTCTGAGTCCTGATCGTGTGTGTTCTCTGAGTCCTGATCGTGTGTGTGTGTGTGTTCTCTGAGTCCTGATCGTGTCTGTTCTCTGATTCCTGATCATGTGTGTGTGTTCTCTGATTCCTGATCATGTGTGTGTGTTCTCTGAGTCCTGATCGTGTGTGTGTGTGTGTGTTCTCTGAGTCCTGATCATGTGTGTGTGTTCTCTGAGTCCTGATCGTGTGTGTTCTCTGAGTCCTGATCGTGTGGGTGTGTGTGTTCTCTGAGTCCTGATCGTGTCTGTTCTCTGAGTCCTGATCGTGTGTGTGTATTCTCTGATTCCTGATCATGTGTGTGTATTCTCTGATTCCTGATCATGTGTGTGTATTCTCTGATTCCTGATCGTGTGTGTGTGTTCTCTGAGTCCTGATCATGTGTGTGTGTTCTCTGAGTCCTGATCGTGTGTGTGTGTGTGTGTTCTCTGAGTCCTGATCGTGTGTGTGTGTGTGTATTCTCTGAGTCCTGATCGTGTGTGTGTGTGTGTATTCTCTGAGTCCTGATCGTGTGTGTGTGTGTATTCTCTGAGTCCTGATCGTGTGTGTGTGTGTATTCTCTGAGTCCTGATCATGTGTGTGTATTCTCTGATTCCTGATCATGTGTGTGTATTCTCTGATTCCTGATCATGTGTGTGTATTCTCTGAGTCCTGATCGTGTGTGTGTATTCTCTGATTCCTGATCATGTGTGTGTATTCTCTGATTCCTGATCGTGTGTGTGTGTGTGTGTTCTCTGAGTCCTGATCGTGTGTTCTCTGAGTCCTGATCATGTGTGTGTGTGTGTTCTCTGAGTCCTGATCGTGTGTTCTCTGAGTCCTGATCGTGTGGGTGTGTGTGTTCTCTGAGTCCTGATCGTGTCTGTTCTCTGAGTCCTGATCGTGTGTGTGTATTCTCTGATTCCTGATCATGTGTGTGTATTCTCTGATTCCTGATCATGTGTGTGTATTCTCTGAGTCCTGATCGTGTGTGTGTATTCTCTGATTCCTGATCATGTGTGTGTATTCTCTGATTCCTGATCATGTGTGTGTATTCTCTGAGTCCTGATCGTGTGTGTGTATTCTCTGATTCCTGATCATGTGTGTGTATTCTCTGATTCCTGATCGTGTGTGTGTGTGTGTGTTCTCTGAGTCCTGATCGTGTGTGTGTGTGTGTTCTCTGAGTCCTGATCGTGTGTTCTCTGAGTCCTGATCGTGTGTGTGTGTGTTCTCTGATTCCTGATCGTGTCTGTTCTCTGAGTCCTGATCGTGTGTGTGTGTGTGTTCTCTGAGTCCTGATCGTGTGTGTGTATTCTCTGAGTCCTGATCATGTGTGTGTGTTCTCTGAGTCCTGATCGTGTGTGTGTGTGTGTGTTCTCTGAGTCCTGATCATGTGTGTGTGTGTTCTCTGAGTCCTGATCGTGTGTGTTCTCTGAGTCCTGATCGTGTGTGTGTGTGTGTTCTCTGAGTCCTGATCGTGTGTGTGTGTGTGTGTGTGTTCTCTGAGTCCTGATCATGTGTGTGTGTTCTCTGAGTCCTGATCGTGTGTGTGTATTCTCTGAGTCCTGATCATGTGTGTGTGTTCTCTGAGTCCTGATCGTGTGTGTGTGTGTGTGTTCTCTGAGTCCTGATCATGTGTGTGTGTTCTCTGAGTCCTGATCGTGTGTGTTCTCTGAGTCCTGATCGTGTGTGTGTGTGTGTTCTCTGAGTCCTGATCGTGTCTGTTCTCTGATTCCTGATCATGTGTGTGTATTCTCTGATTCCTGATCATGTGTGTGTGTTCTCTGATTCCTGATCATGTGTGTGTGTTCTCTGAGTCCTGATCGTGTGTGTGTGTGTGTGTTCTCTGAGTCCTGATCATGTGTGTGTGTTCTCTGAGTCCTGATCGTGTGTGTTCTCTGAGTCCTGATCGTGTGGGTGTGTGTGTTCTCTGAGTCCTGATCGTGTCTG
>JAPDVR010000016.1:41446144-41483644 GCA_026230005.1 Gila orcuttii | reverse complement strand
AAGTGATGATTTTGTTCTCGTAACACATGCAATGGAAATGCTGCTTTATTCACAAGTGCTTTATGCCAAATTTCAATTTTGAGCACAAGTTAAATTCAACACTTTGAATGGAAACGCAGCTAATGGCCGCATCCATTCGTTCTGTAATAGAGCAGTTACTGTATAGTGTCTTTCTGTAGGTTCAGACAGACTGTCTTTCACTTCTGACCATTATGGGCGTTTTCTTTCTTTTTTTTTTTGGACCATTTAAGTTTTCAGTTGGTAAGTAATAAACATTCAGAGCTGCAGTTCTGTAAATCAGACATAGCCTCGTAATCCAGACTCTATCTTGTGGCATAAAGACTAGTGCATATATTGGCTTATTTTCCAACAAAGTCAAGGCTTTTTGCCATGTCGGATGCTAACAGACTCAGTGCTGTCTTTGGGAAAGAGTAGAAAAGTGCAAATTATCCTTTTAATGAGATCAGAAGCAGAACAGCTTTATCTGCATTTCAGAAACACAGTAAATTCACCTCGATTATTGGTTCAGAGTTTTTATTCAATTGAGGCCACTGTGACCACACTGTTTTATAGTGTTTTCTGACTGATCAAGCTATTAACTTTCTCTGCATTTTCACTTTCATTTATCACAATAAACCAGCTTCACAAGAAGCGGAGGAATCAATCTGCAGGAATAGTTCCTTAACTCTCTCTCTCCATTACACAGCACATTTATCTCTCTCGCTCGCTCCGGCTCTATCAGCCTCATCTCGTTCCCTGCTCCAGACTCGGAGTGATTGGGATTTCGTTCCCTGCTCCAGACTCGGAGTGATTGGGATTTCATTCCCTGTTCTCTGCTCCAGACTCGGAGTGATTGGGATTTTGTTCCCTGCTCCAGACTCGGAGTGATTGGGATTTTGTTCCCTGTTCCATACACGGAGTGATTGGGATTTTGTTTCCTCTTCCCTGGTCCAGACTCGGAGTGATTGGGAATCTGTTCCCTGTTCCAGACTCTGAGTGATTGGGATTTTGTTCCCTGTTCCAGACTCGGAGTTATTGGGAATCTGTTCCCTGTTCCAGACTCGGAGTGATTGGGATTTTGTTCCCTGTTCCAGACTCGGAGTGATTGGGATTTCATTCCCTGTTCTCTGCTCCAGACTCGGAGTGATTGGGATTTCGTTCCCTGTTCCAGACTCGGAGTGATTGGGATTTCATTCCCTGTTCTCTGCTCCAGACTCGGAGTGATTGGGATTTTGTTCCCTGTTCCAGACTCGGAGTGATTGGGATTTCGTTCCCTGTTCCAGACTCGGAGTGATTGGGATTTCGTTCCCTGTTCCAGACTCGGAGTGATTGGGATTTCATTCCCTGTTCTCTGCTCCAGACTCGGAGTGATTGGGATTTTGTTCCCTGTTCCAGACTCGGAGTGATTGGGATTTCGTTCCCTGTTCCAGACTCGGAGTGATTGGGATTTCATTCCCTGTTCTCTGCTCCAGACTCGGAGTGATTGGGATTTTGTTCCCTGTTCCAGACTCGGAGTGATTGGGATTTCGTTCCCTGTTCCAGACTCGGAGTGATTGGGATTTCATTCCCTGTTCTCTGCTCCAGACTCGGAGTGATTGGGATTTTGTTCCCTGTTCCAGACTCGGAGTGATTGGGATTTCGTTCCCTGTTCCAGACTCGGAGTAATTGGGATTGGTCTGGCTGCTGATAGTGACAGTGTTTGGACTCTTTTGCTGCATCTCAATTTGCCTACTAATATTACGCCCTAAAAGTATACACTCTTTTTGTGAAGTAGACGAGCTTTGGGACAAACTACTGCGTCATCTTTAACGGACAGCTCTGTCGCTTAGTTACGTGCATTCTGTCACCGTAAAGTGACCAGTCAATCATCTCATCACAGTTAAAATCCTCCATTCAATCTAATTTAATTTCCTACTGTTTCGTAAAGAAATATTGTATCACTTTGATCTGCCAGTCGTGGGTCTTTCATGCAGAGACTCTCCTCATGTGTTTGCAATTTGAGTATAATGATGCTTTTAAAAGGTAATGGCTAAACATATCTTTACAAAAGTTCATAATGCTGCTGCAGATTAAATATAATGTAGACAACGTTGAATAAATACATTTCCGTCAGGTTAGATACTGATAATTAATCACTCAAACTCCTTTATCTAAACCTCTACATAACCGCCAAACTCGCATGGCTGTAGTTTTTTTTTTAACACTTTTTACTCATGTTTGTAGTTCTAATTGAATCCTCGTCCAACGCGCGATGGGTTGTGGGCAATATTAGCCGTTAGAGTGTGCATCGATCTGCACCGGATTCTGACCGGATATAGTAGACCATCCGGGTATCTTTGCAACACTCATTTCAACATACTACGATTTGGGACGTAATAATTCTATTTTTGAATACTATTTAGGACAGATAGTATGCGAATTGGGACGCACTGTTTGTGTCCTCATAGCACTTTTTCTTCCCATCAGCCCTCTGGGAATGTTAGCACTGGTGTTCCTCTTCAGACCTGGGAACGAGCACCGGGAAGCATTGGGAGTGATTAAGACAAGCCTCGGGGTGGGTTTAGTTCTCCTTGACCTGCAGCTTGTCTATGTGGAGACAGAGGGATTTCATTATGATCCATGTGTGTTGGAGGAATATGGAGGTTAATTGTGTGTGTGTGTGTGTCATGTGAAGGACACTGCTTTCATTGGGCTCTGCTCTTCTGAGCTCCCTACCGTCAACTGACCGATTTAGTGATGCTGTATAACGTTTCTGGTTTGTTTTTGTCCTTAAATAGTCTCATAACTGTGCCTTTTTCTCGTTAATCTGTTCAGCTGTTATTTTAAACTTCAGGCTTTAATAATAAAGTAACAAAAACACACACAGCCAAGAACAGGGAACAGAACTGAGACGTCCACCAAAGAACATGGGAAAACACTGGGCTTTAAATACTTAAGATAACGAGGGCTAACAAGGCACAAGTGAAGCAATGGGAACAAACTATGTCTGAATCCCAAATCGCCCCTATACCCTCAAATAGGGCATTTGTAGTGGTGTCCGAAACCCTAGTGGATGTTATGAAGTACACTTCAATCCCACAATGCACTGCAATAACGAGTGTAAAACCGATGTATGCTTAACGATTGTCTGAATTCACCCACTCCTTTTCATTCACTCCTTCAAGGGAACCGTATTAGTAGACTAACGTAGGGAATAGTGAATGAGGGTTTAGGGGGAGATTTCAGATTCATCTTAAGGTTACTATTAAACTAATAAGGCAGGCAATGAAACAAAGGAAACAGGAACTAAATGCAGGAAAAATGGAAACAAAACTATGAAACAGTCAATTAAACACAAGACGGGAATCATGACACTGATAATGCATTCTGTGTGGGTGTTCTCGTTAGATTTCTGAACATAAACGGTTTCATGGAAGGAGGTTTCCACCAAATGTGAGGTTATCAAATGACTAATTGGTTTTAAAGGCTGCGTCTCAATTTGCAGTTATACACACACACTAAAATAACGTATGAGGATCGCGATGGAACTTATGGAATTTATTCCAGTAACAATTCTTTTAACATTTTTTTATTTTGTTTTGTTTTTTAATTATTCGTTATTCGTTATTTTATTTAAATATTATATAAACAAGACTGTAACTACACTGATTTGTCTCATGAGCCATAAGAATAAAAAGTTGTTTTATTAGTATTCCATAAAATAAAATACCGGCTCCGTTAATGACGTGTGTGCCAGTGATTGACAGTGATATTTCAGAAATTGCTTCCACTGATTCGGTGAATCCTTGGACCGATTCTGAGCTTTAGACTTTCTTGACGCCCAATCGGGACATAATATGATGTCAGAAAACTACTACTTTTGTTGCATACTTGTTTGTGTTTCTACTTGCGTTCATTACTTTTAGGTTTATACAGTATATTTAGAAAGTGCTTTTCTTCAACTGAAGAGAACCATCACAAACGGTCCTGCTCTGTTGCTTGACGGGTTGAGTAATATTAACTGGTGAATGCACTTCAGAACTCCTCCAGGAATATTAGACCATCTGTGCAGCTTAGACACACACAGTTGTTTCAAACCACCAAAACAAACTCCAAATGTACTTAGTTTTGGCCAGATTCTGTTCTAAATTACATCACAGCCATTTGTTGGATGATTTGTCTTGAAGTATACTGTGTGTGTGTGTGTATGTAGGATGGACACAGTGGAGTTATTCTTGGCTTTTCTGAGAGAATCTGCGTCTGCATGCGGATTAGCATCTCTTTCTCATTGGCTTAACCTGGTGACAGTGCACATGATCTGATTGGATGCTTGTTGATAAGCATCGATCTGATTGACTGCTGTGGGTGTATCAGTATCATCGTGAGGACAAAGACGCCCCTGTCTCAGTCTGTCATTGAAAGCGGGGTTGAAACCCTTTCTCTAGGTTTGGGTCATGGGACTCATTTTACTTTCTCTTTATAGAGCTGCACACAACAAGTCCCTGTCTCAGTACGCTTACTATTTCAGTGATGAGTGTATCAGTCAGCCAGATTAATTTGCCAGTATTTATTTTGAGGTTATTGGCATTGGGTGATGAGCGTGTCAATCTGCTGACAGCACTGTTAATGGAAAATGTAGAGGATATTTGTTTCAATACATGGATATAGATAGGATATAAGTCAATACATCATCAGGCATTTGTGGTTTTCTCTTACCCTGATTCACTATGCAGGGCTCCAGACAAAAATAATCAATTAATGAGTCATTGGCTCCTGTAAGGGAAAAAATGGGTGGCAATTATTTTTTAAAGTGCCACAAAATAATAAACGTGTTTTAAATGTGTCATGTGTTGTCACGTCTGCCCTCCTTTCATCCGTCTTGTAGATGTCCTGGGAACTAAGATTCACTTAAAGTAGGAACTGAATTGCTTTTCCAGCCTGAGAACTACATAATCACACAGAATCTGAGCAGTGTCTCAGACTATAATAATGTCAGCATCACTCGAGTATCGCTTAGCCTCCTCCTAATGCATCGTGTTATACACCCAGTCTAGCCCAGATCTTTTCCATATAAACTGGATATATTTATTTAATGTTTAGTTTTCAAAACCAAATGATTACAAAGTTTTGGTATGGTACTGAAATTGGTACCGAGAACCGTGAAATTGGACTGGGATTGTTATCGTGACATTGTAGTCTAAAGAGGATTTCATCTGAAAATTACTTATTACATGTAACTTTGATTATTACACCATATTTTAAAAGTTGTTGGAGTTTATATGTGATTTTAACAGTGGCAACTGAAGGAAAACCAAGTGTTTTTAAAATAATTTTCAGTTTTTACTTTAGTTTTTTTGGCCCCGTGTGTCACTGCACTTCTTCAGTGTTTCTCTGTTGGAGAACAGTGTGTTCCTTCATGTGTCTCAGTGCTGTCGACGGGCTGATGGGTTACAGCAAGTGAACTTCAGCGTGGGTTTAATGTTTGCTTTTCCTTGAACAGACCCTCACTGAAAACACACGACACACACCACAGTCTTCACATGTTACACACACTCCTGCACTACATGTGCCTTTCAACAGCAGCACACACACTATTCACATCTTATCACACAATTATTATTAAAAGGAAAAAAGGTAGTAAAACATTAGAGTATTAATACAACCGTATACCTCTAGTTTAAATATTTTATGCACATGTCTTATGATATATTAATGTAATATAATATAAAACAAAGTGTCATTTATTTGAAAGGCAGATATACTTAAGCAAAATGTTCAATTTTGAAAGCCTACACCAGAGCGTTTAATGTGAAGTGTTTAATGTTCTGTCATATTCTTGCGCTCATGTCTGCTAATGTTTATGGTGTCGTGTGATATCAGACATTATTAATCTCACGTCTGTCTGATCACTGAACCTCAGGATAGTGTTGAGTCCCTTCATGGCTGAGAAACCCTTCCTTATTCCACAAGCAGTTTAGAAATATCTTTTTATTCTTCAAGAGCAAGAAAACCGCACTATTCTATTGCATCATTCAGTTATCTTCACAATAATAACATCACTGAATTACAAGTTTAGCTTGAATGAACGTGACTACACTTGAACAGTTTAATGTCAACACTACATTGGGCCTCAGGTGCTTTTTATACTCTTGCTTATTTCTCTGCTTATGTTTCCCAGCATGTCAGGAAAAATAGTTTCTAGGATATTCATTTCTGCTCTTCTATACGTGTGTGAGAACAGCATAAATCCTGCCACTACTCAGTCGCTGCTAGCTCCACATTCACACAGAAGACTTCAGAAACACACCGCTCATATGCTCTACACATACACATTCAACACACACTCACACCTGCCAATATTTCTGAACAATCACATTACATTGCTTTTTGCATGTTTCGCGACACTTTCAAAGTGAAATGTCCAGTGAGTTGTGCTGAGTGTGCATTTGTTGTTTGTGGCAGTTTATTAATGCTTCTGAAACTCAATACCTACAGTAACCCTAAATGATCGTGTTAACGAGCACACGTGAGATATACGCACATCTTCTGCAGCAGCCGTGTGTTTCCAGCCACTTCTGTCTCTGATCTGTGTTTTCATGACTGGAGTTTCTCCACGCGAGCGACTGCAGTGTGTGTCAGCTGAGCTGCTACTGTCACAAAATACACACGTGGAGCTGATGGATGTGATGCAGTCATCAAAATACATTAGTTTACAAATCTCACACACACACACACACACACACACACACACACACACACACACACACACACAGGTTATTGAGCCTCTATGCTTCAGGTCATCCTGTGGGTCGAGTTTTCTCACATCTGACAAACTGCCAATCCATTAAACTCTGACCTCTTCTGGCTCAAGCACATCCAGCGCCTCGTTCCATCTCCCTCGTTCCCCACGTTCCATCTCTCCCTCGTTCCATCGCTCCATCTCTCCCTCGTTCCCCTCGTTCCATCGCTTTATCTCTCCCTCGTTCCCCTCGTTCCATCGCTCCATCTCTCCCTCGTTCCCCTCGTTCCATCGCTTTATCTCTCCCTCGTTCAATCTCTCCCTCGTTCCATCTCTTCCTCGTTCGCCTCGTTCCATGTCTCCCTCGTTCCATCTCTCCCTCGTTCCATCTCTTCCTTGTTCGCCTCGTTCCATCGCTCCCTCGTTCCATCGCTCCCTCGTTCCATCTCTCCCTCGTTCCATCGCTCCCTCGTTCCATCTCTCCATCTCTCCCCTCGTGAGAGATGCGATTTGCTATGGTGCGATTGCTAATGAGCAACACCTGTGAAGCACACCGGTCTCGCATCTCTCACGGAGGAGCGGAAGCATAAAGGAGGAGCGACGACGTTGATGATCGCGAGAGGAACAGGCCTGGTTTTACGTTGTGTTTACGTTGTGTTTTGGTTTTTGTATTTGTATTTTATTTTAGCCAGCAGTCGTCCACGAGGGGCTGCTGGCAGTTCCTTTTATGTTTATTTTCGGTAGCCAGTAGTCGTCCACGAGGGGCTGCTGGCGGTATTTTGGTTTGTTTATTTTATTTTAAATAAAGTTTAAATAGAGTTCCATCTCTCCATGGAGAGTTCCATCTCTCCATGGAGAGTTCCATCTCTCCATGGAGAGTTCCATCTCTCCATGGAGAGTTCCATCTCTCCATGGAGAGTTCCATCCAGATGGAGTGAGGAAGCGATGGAACTCTCCATGGAGAGATGGAACTCTCCATGGAGAGTTCCATCGCTTCCTCACTCCATCTCTTCTCGTTCCATCCCTCCCTCGTTCCATATCTGCATCTCTCCCTCGTTCCATCGCTCCCTCACTCCATCTCTTCTTATTCATCTCTCCATCTCTCCCTCGTTCCATCTCTCCCTCGTTCCATCCCTCCCTCGCTCCATCTCTCCCTCGTTCCCCTCATTCCATCCCTCCCTCGTTCCATCGCTCCCACACTCCCTCGTTCCATCGCTCCCTCGTTCCATCTCTCCATCTCTCTCATTCCATCTCACCATCGTTCCATTGTTCCCACACTCACTTGTTCCATCCCTCCCACACTCCCTTGTTCCATCTCTCCATCTCTCCCTCGTTCCATCGCTCTCTCATTCCATCTCTCCCTCGTTCCATCTCTCCCTCGTTCCATCTCTCCATCTCTCTCTCATTCCATCTCTCCATCGTTCCCTCGTTCCATTGCACCCTCGTTCCCCGTTTGTGTGTGTACATGGCTTTTATGTCGTAGAGATTTATGATCTAGGTCACATAAATTTGTGTTTAAAGCTGAAGTTTGCAACTAAACTAAACTACAGAATTGCAAACAGCTTTTTGTGCAGGTTTCCGAAATATACCTCCTATTTCCTATTGGTCGATCTATCAGACAATCCCGCCCCCAAACTCACACTATTGATTGAGCCATCGTTGCCGTTTCAGGATGATCAATCTAACACAGAGCAATTTAAACAACACACACACAAGGGAAAAACCTACAAATGCCTTATAAAATCGACACGTTTTAATTTTAATTTGTGGAAGTCACCATGAAATTAAAGTTTTTTTGGAATGTTGCAATATTTATTCTAAATGATTTATCGGTGCACATCATTATTGCTTATAATAATTTTGACTCCGAATAATTTCCTCTTGCAGCATCTCTTCTATTCTCTGATGACGAGGGTGGGACTATAACCTGTCACTCACATGAGATCAGCCAATAGCAAACCACAACATCCAATCAGTTCTCCACAGACACAATCAAGCCCCGCCCACATTTGTTCTTGTTCCAGAAGCATTTCACTCGATATACGACACAATAGAGGAAAAAAAGACCAGCGCAACTTCTGTTTCCTGTGTTTATCACACTTCACACCAAAGGGGTGGTGATGGCGCAGTGGATAATGCTGCGTTCCAGGCAACCTGTAACCCATGTTTTTCCAACCTTATACCCATGAAAGTGCACTGGAACGGCAGTCAAACCAGTGACTTCCCACCCGTGAACTCGTACTAGATCGATGTACTCCCAGTTACGAGTTCTGACGTCACATAGTCCGCGGAACCATACAAAACAACAATGGCAGCACGACCCCCCCCCCCACACACACACACGGTGAAAATACACTTTAGGACAATATAACGTTTCAGTCAAATTAATAATAATATAATAATGATAATAATACACACACGATTATGTATTACAATTGTATGTGTCTCTGAAACAATAAGTATATATTGCGCACAGGTAGTTTGGCGTGACTGGCCTGGAATGCTACAAAGTCGTGAGTCGTGGTTTAAAGTCGTGATTTACGTGCTCAAAAACCTGCCTGGAACGCAGCATAAGACACATGCCTTTGGTGTGAGAGACCCGGGTTCGAATCCACTGTGAGACACCAATGTGTCCCTGAGCAAGACACTTAACCCCTAGTTGCTCCAGAGGCGTGCGACCTCTGACATATATAGCAATTGTAAGTCTAAATTAATAAATGTAAGAAATGTAAATGTAAATCTTGACTGAGTTAAGCTGGCCCTTTTCCCATCACTCATCCCAACAGATTTGATTGGCTGAGCTGACCTGTGTCTGAGCTCTGATTGGCCCCTTCAGAATTAGTCCCCGAGGGGTTTGCTGAATGCTGTCGTTTGTTGTGGGTTTAAATGGACAGGTTTATGTCTCACAGCAATGCTGTGTGTGTGTGTGCGTGCGCTGCTGAAGTGAGGGATTGTAGTTTATGAATAATGCAGGTCAGACACACACTCACGCTTCAGCAGATATATGTGTGTGTTGTCGAGCAGGTAAACCTGATATTCACTATCACTCATTGTCTGGTTTAAAAATTATGAAATTGATTTGTCACATTAGTCTTGGGTTTATCACATCATCCCACAAGCGTGTCACTTTTCTCCTGCGACTCTAGCCTGACGTGTGATTGGCTCTCTCAGTCTGTGTGTGTTTAGGGGTTTATTGAGGTCAGACTGAAGTCAAGCACACAAGAGGGATTCAGACGGGTCCCGCAGGTTCACTCGTACACACACACACACACACACACACACACACGTGCTGCACTTTCACACCTGATCAGTGTTCATATGATGACCGTACGGCAGTCGCTTACGCCCAAACTTAGTGGGTTTTTAGTTTTGCTAAAGCAGGAAGAGAGTGTTGAAACTTTGTTTGTGTGTGTGTCTGTCTGTCTGTCTGTGCGTGTAAGTCCTCTTGTTCGTCTGCTGATGGTCTGATATCACACCGCCTCTGTTGACGCTTCATGATGTTTGGTTTAGATCACATTCACACATGTGGTGAAAATGTCTCTATAATTCAGAGACACTACAGAGTAACGTTCAGAATATTGCTCAAATGAAGACGGTTTCCTGCATGGGGGAATTTCTTTGTTAATGGGTCAATGACGTCATGCTCTTTTTTTTCATCCAGAGATAAAAAATTGATAACATTAAAAATAGAAGACTTGGTTAGACTACAATAGGGTCTCATTTGTTAACATTAGTCAACAACATTAACATTACTGGGCATGAACACCCTTTTGAGTCGTATTTATCACGGGATTTTGATACCAGAGTTCCCGTGTTGGGCGGGTCATAACTTTAAATATCGGTGGGAGAACGGTTGATGTTACTGCTGTTTTTTTATTAGTTTTCCCACAACAGCTACATTGCCTTATATTGATGTTAAAGTAGTGCATCTTCACATACATAATAATCATTTGAAGCGTATTATGTTCAGCAAAAACAGCCTGTATTTGACTGAAATTCCAGAATCATCAGCAAGCTTGACTATATATAGAGCTGTGAATGTTTATGTCAATGAATGCCTAAATATTATTTCAGTTTTAATAAGATTTCCCCAATAAGTAGTCAAGAATAAGCCTGGTGTCCTCCATGATTCCTATTCTTTCAGACAACAAATCACTTGAGCACGATGATTTCATTATCACAACTTCAGGAAATTCCAATAGCTTGTAGACAGCATTGACACATGACCAACTGTGTTTGAGGAACTCGCTGAGATGGGCATTTTGACATAAATCTGGGCATAAAGCTGGTCAAGAGCACTGAATCCAGGACCACACACTCTCTGTGCACGAGCACCACATTGAGCTCTTTCCCACGGCTTACTGCGCTTTATAGTAAAAAATATTGATATTTCTATATGTATGGATACTGAAATGTCAGAAACGATTCCCATACTCCTTTTTGCAGTGTGGATACACTGATACCAGCTGTGTGTTCTTGCTCTCTCTCCTCTCCAACAGTGAGTTACACACACCTGCCTCCTCTCACTCACTAGGGTCTGAATTTCAGCGCGGGATTGCTCATAATTCTGCTAATTCCCACAGATGTCACACTCCCATCTGAAGATCACACACATAATAAATCCGCCTCTGACACACACGTGCCAGAATGAGCTCCTTTTTGCGGCTTGTTAATGGTCAAATACACTCAAAAATAATGTCACGATGCCCATCTTGGTGTGTATTAACGTAAACACAGCCGTGAACAGTTGAGGACGAACGTGTATCAGTATATTAGATCTGTGCATTCACTCTTAAAATGACAGTAGCCTAATAATCTGCTGCTGTCTATTTATAATGTTAAAGGGTTAGTTCACCCAAAAATTAAAACTCTGTCAGTAATTACTCTCCCTCATGTTGTTCCAACCCCGTAAGACCTTCGTTCATCTTCGGAACACAAATTAAGATATTTTTGATGAAATCTAAGAGCTGGATCACTCCTCCATAGGCTTCTTCAGGGATTGAACTTGCAGGCCCCGAAAAGTTATTAAAGACATCGTTAAAATAGTCCAAGTGACTACATTGGCTCAATCTTAAGTTTATCAAACGACAAGAATACTTTTTGTGTGCAAAAAAAACAAAAATAACGACTTTTTCAACTATTCATTTCCTTCTCTGTGGGCCTCGAGTCAGTTCACTAGTATAATAGCGTAAGCTTCTGTTGTTGTACGTCACACGCATCACACACATGACCAGCGTCGGCCAATAGTGAGCCTACGTGTGACGTAGCTCTACGCAATCACACTACGTTAACTGACTAGAGGCCCACAGAGAAGGAAATGAATAGTTGAAATAAAGTCGTTATTTTTGTTTGTTTTTGCTCACAAAAAGTATTCTCGTCGCTTGATAAACTTAAAGGGATAGTTCACCCAAAAATGAGTCATTAATTACTCACCCCCATGCTGTACCAACCCCGTAAGACCTTCGTTCATCTTCGGAACACAAATGAAGATATTTTTGATTAAATCTGAGAGGTGGATCACTGCTACATAGGCTGCCTAAGGGAATGAAACTTGACGGCCCAGAAAGTCATTAAAGAAAATTTTTAAATATTCCATGTGACTACAGTGGCTCAACTATAAGTTTATCAAGCGACGAGAATACTTTTTTTCCGAAAAAACAACAACATAAATAATGACTTTATTCGACTATTCCTTTTCTTCCTTGTGGGCCTGAGACGAGAGTTCAAGAGATTTCCACGCCGCATGCGCGAGAACTGAACAAGAAGTATTAGAAAAAGAACGTCCTCTTCTCAGTTCTCGCGCATGCGTCGTGGAAATCTCTTGAACTCTCGTCTCAGGCCCACAAGGAAGAAAAGGAATAGTCGAATAAAGTCGTTATTTTTGTTTTTTTCCCCGCACAAAAAGTATTCTCGTCGCTTGATAAACTTATAGTTGAGCCACTGTAGGCACATGGAATATTTGAACATTTTCTTCAATGACTTTCTGGGCCGTCAAGTTTCATTCCCTTAGGCAGCCTATGTAGCAGTGATCCACCTCTCAGATTTAATCAAAAATATCTTCATTTGTGTTCCGAAGATGAACGAAGGTCTTACGGGGTTGGTACAGCATGGGGGTGAGTAATTAATGACTTAATTTTCATTTTTGGGTGAACTATCCCTTTAAGATTGAGCCACTGTAGTCACTTGGACTATTTTATCGATGTCTTTAATAACTTTTCGGGGAACAAGATTCAATCCCTTAAGAAGCCTATGGAGGAGTGATCCAGCTCTCAGATTTAATCAGAAATATCTTAATTCGTGTTGCGAAGATGAACGAAGGTCTTACGGGGTTGAAAACATGAGGATGAGTAAATACTGACAGAATTTTCATTTTTGGGTGAACTAACCCTTTAATCAACAACAAAGACAAAGAGAAAATCACTCACTGCTCTTGACTGAATAACTTTTGTAACTTTAATTGATTAATCTGTATTTCATTTTTACAATGAAAATTATCCATGTTATTTAGTAATTAGATTACTTTATTAAGATTCTTACCTGAATATTACTGTCAGACCTATCTGAAAAAATAAAGAAGTCTATTTAACTTGTATCTTTATTCTATTCTATTGTATTTGTGCAGAATAGAATTTGTATATTTTTTTATTTTATTTTTGTTTTCTATTTTTTTTTTATTCAATTTACCATTTGAAATCAAGTTTCCTTGTGCTGTGTGTAACAAAATTACCCCATTGTTAAAGCAAATACATTGAGTTAGCAAATATTTGTGAGATAATTGTAATGGTAATTGATCAGTGTTTATATATGAAACAAGCGTAAAAGCTTTATCATATTTAAGTGATCTCTTCAGAAGAAATTTTTGATTGCCTTGACTGGACAAAAAAGTAGTAGTATTAAAAATATCTATATGGCAGTATATGCAGTTTTTTTCCCCATGGTATCGAATATTTATTCTTTTCAAGGTATCATATCGAAGATAGAAATTCCACTATCGTGACAAGACTAGCGCTTAATAACTCTGGTTTGTGTCTATTCTTTGCTGTCAGTGCTGGCCTTAAAATTTCATTTTTTTTTTACATTTTGAAGTATTAAAATCAAGCGGTTGTGGTATTTATTTACACCTCGTGATATTTACACTTATTTTGATCATATTTTGCTCATTTTCGATATATCATGCAGCCCTAATATTATGAATTAGAATCATTTATGATGTTTGAAAAAACAAAAGCCTTCTACCATGAAAAAAAATAAAATAAATTTGTTATTACTTTTTACTTGATGGTTATGCCACATTTTTAGAGTCATTAAAATGAAACTTGTCTTAACACCAACATAAAATGCAAAGAATACATTTATAAGACATTTCCACATGTGTTTTTAGTTAAACAGAAGTTTCCTTGAGAAACATCTGAGCATGAGACTCATGCTGTTATTATTCTGAGTTTGCCTTGAATTATGTGTTGAAATGGATTGCAAACAGGCCCGTGTGTGTGTTAGTGAGTATATTAACATACTGTAAACTGTGTGTGGTTCTGAGATGTGTGTACTGAATGAAACAGACACTGAAGACCTGTTAAAGTTTAAGAGCAGAATAGAGGCTTATTGAAAAGCACAGAGCTTCCCATGTGTCTGCCCAACCCATGACCGCCCCCCCCCCCCACACACACACACACACACACACTCTGTGTGTGTTATTACACCAGAACTGACTTATTGTGTGTGGTGTGACAGAACATGACTCTGAGAAAGGACATGTTGCAAATAATTAGACTAATTAGTGAGTGGAAAATAAGGTTTATTTGTTAAATGTTACTGTTTTGTGTGTGTGTGTGTGTGTGTGTGTGTGTGTGTGTGTGTGTTAGTAATTACAGTTAATTTGTGTAGGCATGTGTTGGATAAGACAGTATCACTTATTAATGCTCCTGTTGTAATCAGAGACCAGCAATAGAGACACACACACACACACACTCTCTCTCACTCTCTCTCTGCATAATTTTGTACTTTGGTGATGTCTGTTCTGTCCTCACTGATATACTAGTGTGCACTTGTGCATTAGTGATAGTGTGTGTTTGTGTAATCCCTCCTAAATCTTCTCCTTTACGCTGCAGTTTCTCTGAATCCTGTCCATCTGTGCCCTAATGCTGCGCTCAAGCCGGTGCCGAATGAGCAAACCTGGATAAACTAGCCATTTCATTTCTCTAAGAGCATCTACAACCACTGGAAGAGGAGGAAGAAGAGGGGGAAGGGAAGGATCAGGGAAAGAGGAGGAGGAAGAGGGGGAAGAGGAGGATCAGGGAAAGAGGAGGAAGGGGAGGATCAGGGAAAGAGTGGGAAGAGGACGATCAGGGAAAGAGGAGTAAGAGGAGGATCAGGGAAAGAGGAGGATCAGGGAAAGAGGAGGATCAGGGAAAGAGGAGGATCAGGGAAAGAGGAGGAAGAGGAGGATCAGGGGAAGAGGAGGATCAGGGAAAGAGGAGGAAGAGGAGGATCAGGGGAAGAGGAGCATCAGGGAAAGAGGGGGAAGAGGAGGATCAGGGGAAGAGGAGGATCAGGGAACGAGGAGGAGGAGGATCAGGGAATAAGGAGGATCAGGGAAAGAGGAGGAAGAGGAGGATCAGGGGAAGAGGAGGAACAGGGAAAGAGGAGGAAGAGGAGGATCAGGGGAAGAGGAGGATCAGGGAAAGAGGGGGAAGAGGAGGATCAGGGAAAGAGGAGGAAGAGGAGGATCAGGGAACGAGGAGGAGGAGGATCAGGGAGAGAGGAGGAAGAGGAGGATCAGGGAACGAGGGGGAAGAGGAGGATCAGGGAAAGAAGAGGAAGAGGAGGATCAGGGAAAGGAGGAAGAGGAGGTTCAGGGAACAAGGGGGAAGAGGAGAATCAGTGAACGAGGGGGAAGAGGAGGATCAGGGAAAGAGGAGGAAGAGGAGGATCAGGGAAAGAGGAGGAAGAGGAGGTTCAAAGAACGAGGGGGAAGAGGAGGTTCAGGGAAAGAGGAGGATCAGGGAAAGAGGAGGATCAGGGAAAGAGGAGGTTTAGGGAAAAAGGAGGATCAGGGAAAGAGAAGGATCAGGGAGGATCAGGGAAAGAGGAGGATCAGGGAAAGAGGAGGTTCAGGGAACGAGGAGGAAGAGGAGGATCAGTGAAAGAGGAGAAAGAGGAGGATCAGGGAATGAGGGGGAAGAGGAGGATCAGGGAAAGAGGAGGAAGAGGAGGTTCAAGGAACGAGGGGGAAGAGGAGGATCAGGGAAAGATCAGGGAAAGAGGAGGATCAGGGAAAGAGGAGGAAGAGGAGGTTCAGGGAACGAGGAGGAAGAGGAGGTTCAGGGAACAGGAAGGAAGAGGAGGTTCAGGGAACGAGGAGGAAGAGGAGGTTCAGGGAACGAGGAGGAAGAGGAGGTTCAGGGAACGAGGAGGAAGAGGAGGTTCAGGGAACGAGGAGGAAGAGGAGGTTCAGGGAACGAGGAGGAAGAGGAGGTTCAGGGAACGAGGAGGAAGAGGAGGATCAGGGAAAGAGGAGGAAGAGGAGGTTCAAGGAATGAGGGGGAAGAGGAGGATCAGGGAAAGCGGAGGAAGAGGAGGATCAAGGAAAGAGGTGTGTGCATGTGTGTGTTTGTGTGTGTTAGTGAGTATATTAACATACTGTAAACTGTGTGTGGTTCTGAGATGTGTGTACCGTATGAAACAGACACTGAAGACCTGTTAAAGTTTAAGAGCAGAATAGAGGCTTATTGAAAAGCACAGAGCTTCCCATGTGTCTGCCCAACCCATGACCGCCCACACACACACACACACACACTCTGTGTGTTATTACACCAGAACTGACTTATTGTGTATGGTGTGACAGAACATGACTCTGAGAAATGAACTGAGGACATGTTGCAAATAATTAGACTAATTGGTGAGTGTAAAATAAGGTTTATTTGCTAAATGTTACTGTTTTGTTTGTGTGTGTGTGTGTGTTAGTAATTACAGTTAATTTGTGTAGGCATGTGTTGGATAAGACAGTATCACTTATTAATGCTCCTGTTGTAATCAGAGACCAGCAATAGAGACACACACACACACACACACACACACACACACACACACACACACACACACACACACACTCTCACACTCTCTCTCTGCATAATTTTGTACTTGACAAGAGGAGGATCAGGGAAAGAGGAGGTTCAGGGAACGAGGAGGAAGAGGAGGATCAGGGAAAGAGGAGGAAGAGGAGGTTCAAGGAACGAGGGGGAAGAGGAGGATCAGGGAAAGAGGAGGAAGAGGAGGATCAGGGAAAGAGGAGGTAGAGGAGGTTCAAGGAACGAGGGGGAAGAAGAGGGGGAAGCAGAGGATCAGGGAAAGAGGAGGGAAAGATGAGGATCAGGGAAAGATGAGGATCCGGGAAAGAGGAGGAGAAGGATCAGGGAACGAGGAGGAAGAGGAGGATCAGGGAAAGAGGAGGAAAGCGGAGGATCAGGGAAAGAGGAGGATCAGGGAAAGAGGAGGAAGAAGAGGAGGAAGAGGAGGATCAGGGAAAGAGGAGGAAGAAGAGGGGGAAGCAGAGGACCAGGGAAAGAGGAGGAAAGAGGAGGAGGATCAGGGAAAGATGAGGATCAGGGAAAGATGAGGATCAGGGAAAGATGAGGATCAGGGAAAGAGGAGGAGGAGGAGGATCAGGGAACGAGGAGGAAGAGGAGGATCAGGGAAAGAGCAGGAAAGCGGAGGATCAGGGAAAGAGGAGGGTCAGAGGAAGAGGAGGATCAGGGAAAGAGGAGGATCAGGGAAAGAGGAGGATCAGGGAAAGAGGAGGATCAAGGAAAGAGGAGGAAGACGAGGATCAGGGAAAGAGGAGGAAAGAGGAGAAGGAGGATCAGGGAAAGAGGAGGAAAGAGGAGGAGGAGGATCAGGGAAAGAGGGGGATCAGGGAAAGAGGAGAAAGAGGAAGAGGAGGATCAGGGAAAGAGGAGGGGGAAGAGGTGGATCAGGGAACGAGGAGGAAGAGGAGGATCAGGGAAAGAGGAGAAAGAGGGGGGACCAGGGAAAGAGGAGGAAGAGGAGGGTCAGGGAAAGAGGAGGAAGAGGAGGATCAGGGAAAGAGGAGAAAGAGGGGGATCAGGGAAAGAGGAGGAAGAGGAGGGTCAGGGAAAGAGGAGGAAGAGGAGGATCAGGGAAAGAGGAGGAAGAGGAGGATCAGGGAAAGAGGAGCATCAGGAAAAGAGGAGAATCAGGGAAAGAGGAGGATCAGGGAAAGAGGAGGAAGAGGAGTATCAGGGAAAGAGGAGTATCAGGGAAAGAGGAGTATCAGGGAAAGAGGAGTATCAGGGAAAGAGGAGTATCAGGGAAAGAGGAGTATCAGGGAAAGAGGAGTATCAGGGAAAGAGGAGTATCAGGGAAAGAGGAGTATCAGGGAAAGAGGAGGATCAAGGAAAGAGGACGATCGGGGGAAGAGGATGATCAGGGAAAGAGGAGGAAGAGGATGATCAGGGAAAGAGGAGGAAGAGGATGATCAGGGAAAGAGGAGGAAGAGGATGATCAGGGAAAGAGGAGGAAGAGGAGGATCAGGGAAAGAGGAGGAAGAGGAGGATCAGGGAAAGAGGAGGAAGAGGAGGATCAGGGAAAGAGCGCTTCTCACGCTAACATCCCTCATCCTGACCCTGAACCCTGAACCCTGAAGGATTAGCTATTAGATATTGGATCACTTGCATCTGATCATATAATGTTGTTTTTCCCAGGTAAAGCCAGTCCATTAGATCCTACACACTAGAGCCCTGCGCGGGACTGTTTTCTTCATCTCGCTCCCGCCCTCGCCCGCCGAATTTCTGACCATTACCGCCCGCTCCCGCAACATATGTGTTACACTCCCGCCCGCTCCCGCAATATGTATGTCCACTCCCGCCCGCACCCGCAAAACTTTGAGAACTTATTTCCGCACAATAATAGAGATGTATTGATTTTATGTCTTCTCCTGTCCCGCAGGAAAAAACACGTATTTGTATTGCTATTATTAAAGAGATTCATGGGGTTGTTTCGTTTCCCTGGTCTGCATGTATTCTGATGCACTGATCAGGAAGATGAATAGTAGGCTAGTCCAAATGTCAGCCTTGCTTAGGTTTTGTGCTGTAAATACCTGTTTGAGGTTCTTTTCCACATCATTTATTGACATCTCTCCATCATGTCGACTCGCTAGGCTACCTCCCGATCCCGCATTTTTTTTTTTTTGCCGCCCATTCCCGCCCGCAGCAAAATTCAAACCGCCCGCTCCCGCGAGATTTGCGTTGGGTCCCGGCGGGACTCAATCCCAATGCAGCCCTCTACTACACACACACACACACACACACACACACACACACACACACACACACACACACACACACACACACTAGCAGGTTCTGTGTTCATCTGTGACTCTCATGAGGAGCCTGAAGCGCAGCGGATTACAGCGGACAGGGAAGAGTGATGTGGCCACTGGCCAGAGTTATTGTAGTTGACTGAAACCATAGAAATGCAAAACTATATATATATATGCATATCTGCCGATGCAGCGGCTCTGAGTTCAGTTTACTGTGATCCTGTTATCAGTGGCTTTCTGCTGAACCGTGATATAACGGGGTGTGTGTGTGTGTGATGGAGAGAGAGTGTGAGTGTGTTTGATGGAGAGAGAGAGAGAGAGAGAGTGTGTGTGTGTGTGTGTGTGTGTTGGAGAGAGGCAGTTGTTCTAGTCAGAGTGTATTGTAAGTGTCTTCTGTGACTGAATGAACCGTCGTGATCCGGCAGCTTTAGAGGGACTTCAGCAGTTGTTCTGTTTCCCCTTAATGACCAAAAGCTTTTGCACACAGAGTCACACACACACACACACACACACACACACACACACACACACACACACACACACACCCACCCACTCCCCAGAGCTGAGCTCGATACACAGATATCATGTACACTTATGGATTATGTTTTTATCTGCAGCTTCAGGATGTTTGGTCATTTATCATTAGTGTTTATCTTTATAATGTAAGAGTAATTTACCCTGAGGAATATATACAAACACAAGCTATAAAAATGAAGGGAAGTCACACTCCCTCTTCCTCTGCTGATGAAGCAAAACTATAATCTGAGAATCACAGGACATGATGAATAAAGAGTGCTGGGAAACCGCTGACGGAGAGAAACCGGGATCGGGAAGAGAAATCTAAATCTAAAGAGGACTTCTACACACAAACCAACAACTACAGTCAAACAAACATCATTCACAAACCAGATATCATTTCTGATATGTTTTTACTAGTGGGTGCAGGGCACTATAGTTAATTTATGTAAGTTAGGATAACAATATAAAGTAAACTGTGACATTTTATACCCAGAAACTCTTCATACAGTGACTACCAGTAAAATTTATACAAATTTGGGACCAAAACTTATTCAGACACTTTGAGCTGATCATGTTTTGCTGAAGTGTTTTTTCTTTAATTGCTAATGCACATTTTTACAGCACAGACTGAACAACATGAAGCATTGCTTGGTGATTGGTTGAGCTAAACTGGTATTATCTAATTGTGTAGTTAAATTTAACAGCTGACAGATATTCAACATAATTCATGTGTGAGAGTCTAACAGAAGGATGGACAAAACCAGTGAAATATCAACTGATTTAATAACTCATTTTATCACTATTTTCTAAACTATAGCGAATAAACTGTGATAATGTGAGAAATATTGAAGGTGTCTGAATATATTTAGGTTTGACTGTATCTTCAGATCTGCCCTGATCGCTTGATCTTATGTTAGTTATAACTTTTAACGATTAATCTTTTCTGAAACCCTGCATTTGAAGGCATCATTAGATGTGGAAGTGTACATCACTGATGATGTGGAAGTGTACATCACTGATGATGTGGAAGTGTACATCACTGATGATGTGGAAGTGTACATCACTGATGATGTGGAAGTGTACATCACTGATGATGTGGAAGTGTACATCACTGATGATGTGGAAGTGTACATCACTGATGATGTGGAAGTGTACATCACTGATGATGTGGAAGTGTACATCACTGATGATGTGGACTGAGGAAACGGTTTGCAGTTTTTTTTAGAAACTTTAATTGAGCTCCAGCTATTTTCATTTGCAGTCTCTGCTTGAAACATTTCTCCCCGCATCGTTGTTATCTATTATTTTTCCGCGCACGGTTTTCTTTCCTCCACACACTCCGTTTCCCAGCATCCTCCTCTGCTGTTGTGTGTCTCCTTGAGTCGAGTGTGTGCTGTTGCTCTGTTAACATACGTCTGAGCAGTGACACACTCCATTACGTGATGTGTTTTCAGGTCGTTTATATAAGACAATGTTAACGGAACAGAGTTCATCAGATGTTCAGAAAAACACATAAACCGGTTAAAGTCAGTATGAAACAGAAGTTGTGCTGGTCTTTTCTCCACTATTGTGTCGTATATCCGAGTGAAACGCTTCTGGAACAATAGAATTGATTGGATGGTTGTGGTTTGCTATTGGCTGATCTCATGTGAGTGACAGGTCGGGTTGGGAATCGAATACTTGAGGTCAGGAATCTGATACTTGTTATAAAATTATAATTTTGATTCCTCTTATGGATTTCTTTGTGCGATTTGAATGTGAGTTTCCAGCATTAAGCGTGAGACTCTTGCGCTGTTTTCTGTCTTCAGGCGTGTGTATCAGTATACTGGATCAGTGCAGCTCTTAAAGTGACAGCACTAATATTCCTGCGTCTCTATAATAACACTAATCTAACAACACAAGACAGAGAACATTCACTCCTTCACTCAAGAACTTCTGTAACTATATTTATAATGCATATTTTATTAATAAAGTGCAGTGTTATTTTACATTTGATTGGTTTCTGATCCTGAATACCTGAAAATCTTAAAAGACTGTTTATCTCAGTCGTATCTTTGTCTATCTATTTGTTGCGATTGCTAATTTTCTATTTGTTCTTTTTTTAATTACGGAGTGCTTACTTGTCTTTAATAATGCTTGAAATCTATATTATTAAAGTTGCAGTAGGGAGTTTTGAGAAAATGTTGACTTAGCCTGAAAATTTGAACAAGCACAACTTCCAGGTCCAACCCCCTTGCTCTCTGCTGCGCTACAGCCCTCCCTCCACAGCTCCTCCCCCACAGCTCCTCCCCCACAGCTCCTCCCCCACAGCGGAGCCTGCCGTGAACGCGCAGGCTAGTAAACAGGACCACTGATGACGGCGGATTATAAACAGTTATGGAACATTCACTAATAGGGACGAAACATCAACAAAATGCTTTACATTGACTATGGCCTGCCCATACTTTGACTACAAACTTGGTCCTCAAATCATTATGTAGGCTATTTTGCAATACATGTAACTTTATAACGTTGCACTCTTTCTATAAGTTATAAATAGCTAGTAGGATAACGTTAAAGGATTAGTTCACTTTAAAAAAAAACTTTTGCTGATAATTTACTCACCCCCATGTCATCCAAGATGTCCATGTCTTTCTTTCTTCAGTCGAAAAGAAATTAAGGTTTTTGATGAAAACATTCCAGGCTTTTTCTCCATATAATGGACTTCAATAGGACACAAACGGTTCAAGGACCAAATGACAGTTTCAGTGCAGCTTCAAAGGGCTTTAAACGATACCAGACGATGAATAAGGGTCTTAATCTAGCGAAACGATCGGTCATTTCAAAAATAAATAAAAAACTTTAAGTTTTATAAGCACAAATGCTCGCCTTGCTCTGTTCTGTGATGCACGTTCGTGATCCTGTTCGAACTCGTTCATCAAAATGAACAAATCTTTTTTCATTCGTTAAATGAACGAAATGACTCCAAAAAAGACTCGACTCGAAAAAAAAATTGTTCATTTTGAACGAGTCTTTTTTCGAGTCATTTCGTTCGTTGAATGAACGAAATGACTCGAAAAAAGATTCGTTCATTTGGAGTTCGAACAGGAGAGTCACGAACGACGGTACGCGCTCGCGCTGTGCAAGAGAGGGGTGATCAGCGCGTACACGAGCGTGATTGACACTGCTAAGACATTCCTCCTGGCTCTGATTGGTTGTTTCTGACCGGGAGCGGTGTATTTCTGCAAATGGCATTAGGACCACTGGGAGGAGCCAGAGGAGCTTGATTTTTTCCACAGATTATCTGTCTCATATTCTACTGTCAGGACATAATGACAGTTTTAACAAATATTTGTTTACAAAAGCTACCTACTGGAGCTTTAAGGCTAGTTGTGTTTGCTATGGTATTTTTAAAACACAGGCAAACGTTCCTAGTGTAAGATGTTCCTCTCACTAAATGTGAATGATATCTCAGTTTATTGGAATCGAAATTAGGAATTGATAAGAATTGGAATCAATAAGCAGAATCTGAATCGTAATCGGTGTGCTGTATAACTAGTGACAGGTGTGCTGTATAACTAGTGACAGGTGTGTGTATAACTAGTGACAGGTGTGTGTATAACTAGTGACAGGTGTGCTGTATAACTAGTGACAGGTGTGTGTATAACTAGTGACAGGTGTGCTGTATAACTAGTGACAGGTGTGTGTATAACTAGTGACAGGTGTGCTGTATAACTTGTGACAGGTGTGTGTATAACTAGTGACAGGTGTGTGTATAACTAGTGACAGGTGTGCTGTATAACTAGTGACAGGTGTGTGTATAACTAGTGACAGGTGTGCTGTATAACTTGTGACAGGTGTGTGTATAACTAGTGACAGGTGTGCTGTATAACTTGTGACAGGTGTGTGTATAACTAGTGACAGGTGTGCTGTATAACTTGTGACAGGTGTGTGTATAACTAGTAGGGCTGCACGATATTGTGAAAAAATCACATTGCGATATTTTATTTTTCTGCGATATATATCGCGATATGAAAACAATTTCACCAGATGACTTTATTAGCTCTCTTTGGAAAGAATGAATCATCTGAATGACTGGTGATTTTGTAATGGAGTAAATCTGCATAGCAACTATTATAGTTAACTAATGTAGTTAACTAATGTAGTTAACTGGAGTTTAATAAATGGAACCTTATTGTAAAGTGTTTCCGATTTGTTATGTCTCGTGAGTTCAGTGTTGGACAGATCAGTTGTTTTAACCATTCATTAAAGTGAATCGGTTCTTTTAGTTCGCGAATTGGAGGTGTAATTAACGGACCACGGCACACGTTGTGTGATTATCCCGGCAGTTTAGGGCATCGCACAAGATTGGTCTCAACACAGAAAACATTTCATCACTGGATAGATTTTTTTTTTTTGGTTAATGAAAGTGTGGTTTATCTGAATGTGTGGAACGCTTTTCAGAGAATATTTTTTTTAGCACAATTCACAACCAGTCGTTCAGGAAAAAAATATATCCGAATGCTTCACGTGAAACTTCGTTCTTCCGACCTTTTACCATTGTGTATTCTCAAAGATATTCAGTCAACTCAATTCATTAATATGCGTGAGGGAGGGAGAGAGAGCAAGACAGTTTGAAGACGGTGAGAGTGCGCGCGCGACCAGGGCTTTCTCTCTTTGCTCGTTCTCTCAGTTTAACAAGCGCAGCAGTCAGACATCTATCACTCACCGGTCAAATAAGGCTTTGGCGGGACAAAAATACGCTTTGGCGGCCGTCAAAAAATTTTCAATGCAGGAAGGGCAATCTGACTTTATTTTGAATACTCGTGTTCGTTCAAGCTCAGAAATAAGAGAAAGACCACTGATCTTTGTGTCTGCCCGGCTCACAGAAAACAACGCGCAAGTTCCAGTCTTTTTGCGCTTGATGTTTAAACAGGACTTAAAAACACATGCAAATGCTAAACTTTCACTATATGATGGTTAAACTTTGCAATTAATCCGCGAATCGCAAGCTTTACGGGCCGGGGAGCTGCTGGCCTGTACTGATCATGAATCACGGATCAACTATGATCCCTAAGGCTACATCGCAACATCCTGCGATGTGACTATCGTGGATGTGCACATCGCGATATCGATGTTAAAATGACACATCGTGCAGCCCTAATAACTAGTGACAGGTGTGTGTATAACTAGTGACAGGTGTGTGTATAACTAGTGACAGGTGTGTGTATAACTAGTGACAGGTGTGCTGTATAACTAGTGACAGGTGTGCTGTATAACTAGTGACAGGTGTGTGCTGTATAACTAGTGACAGGTGTGCTGTATAACTTGTGACAGGTGTGTCTATAACTAGTGACAGGTGTGTGTATAACTAGTGACAGGTGTGCTGTATAACTAGTGACAGGTGTGTGGTGTATAACTAGTGACAGGTGTGTGTATAACTAGTGACAGGTGTGCTGTATAACTAGTGACAGGTGTGTGCTGTATAACTAGTGACAGGTGTGTGTATAACTAGTGACCGGTGTGCTGTATAACTAGTGACCGGTGTGCTGTATAACTAGTGACAGGTGTGCTGTATAACTAGTGACAGGTGTGCTGTATAACTAGTGACAGGTGTGCTGTATAACTAGTGACAGGTGTGCTGTATAACTAGTGACAGGTGTGTGTATAACTAGTGACAGGTGTGCTGTATAACTAGTGACAGGTGTGTGCTGTATAACTAGTGACAGGTGTGTGCTGTATAACTAGTGACAGGTGTGTGTGTAGAACTAGTGACAGGTGTGTGTATAACTAGTGAAAGGTGTGTGTAGAACTAGTGACAGGTGTGTGCTGTATAACTAGTGACAGGTGTGCTGTGTTACTAGTGACAGGTGTGCTGTATAACTAGTGACAGGTGTGCTGTATAACTTGTGACAGGTGTGTCTATAACTAGTGACAGGTGTGCTGTATAACTAGTGACAGGTGTGCTGTATAACTAGTGACAGGTGTGTGTATAACTAGTGACAGGTGTGTGCTGTATAACTAGTGACAGGTGTGTGTATAACTAGTGACAGGTGTGCTGTATAACTAGTGACAGGTGTGTGCTGTAAAACTTCTGACAGGTGTGTGTATATCTAGTGACAGGTGTGCTGTATAACTAGTGACAGGTGTGTGTATAACTAGTGACCGGTGTGCTGTATAACTAGTGACCGGTGTGCTGTATAACTAGTGACAGGTGTGCTGTATAACTAGTGACAGGTGTGCTGTATAACTAGTGACAGGTGTGCTGTATAACTAGTGACAGGTGTGCTGTATAACTAGTGACAGGTGTGCTGTATAACTAGTGACAGGTGTGCTGTATAACTAGTGACAGGTGTGTGTATAACTAGTGACAGGTGTGCTGTATAACTAGTGACAGGTGTGTGCTGTATAACTAGTGACAGGTGTGTGCTGTATAACTAGTGACAGGTGTGTGTGTAGAACTAGTGACAGGTGTGTGTATAACTAGTGAAAGGTGTGTGTAGAACTAGTGACAGGTGTGTGCTGTATAACTAGTGACAGGTGTGCTGTGTTACTAGTGACAGGTGTGCCGTATAACTAGTGACAGGTGTGCCGTATAACTAGTGACAGGTGTGCCGTATAACTAGTGACAGGTGTGCCGTATAACTAGTGACAGGTGTGCTGTATAACTAGTGACAGGTGTGTGCTGTAAAACTTCTGACAGGTGTGTGTATATCTAGTGACAGGTGTGCTGTATAACTAGTGACAGGTGTGTGTATAACTAGTGACCGGTGTGCTGTATAACTAGTGACCGGTGTGCTGTATAACTAGTGACAGGTGTGCTGTATAACTAGTGACAGGTGTGCTGTATAACTAGTGACAGGTGTGCTGTATAACTAGTGACAGGTGTGCTGTATAACTAGTGACAGGTGTGCTGTATAACTAGTGACAGGTGTGCTGTATAACTAGTGACAGGTGTGCTGTATAACTAGTGACAGGTGTGTGTATAACTAGTGACAGGTGTGCTGTATAACTAGTGACAGGTGTGTGCTGTATAACTAGTGACAGGTGTGTGCTGTATAACTAGTGACAGGTGTGTGTGTAGAACTAGTGACAGGTGTGTGTATAACTAGTGAAAGGTGTGTGTAGAACTAGTGACAGGTGTGTGCTGTATAACTAGTGACAGGTGTGCTGTGTTACTAGTGACAGGTGTGCTGTATAACTAGTGACAGGTGTGCTGTATAACTTGTGACAGGTGTGTCTATAACTAGTGACAGGTGTGTGTATAACTAGTGACAGGTGTGTGCTGTATAACTAGTGACAGGTGTGTGTATAACTAGTGACAGGTGTGCTGTATAACTAGTGACAGGTGTGTGCTGTAAAACTTCTGACAGGTGTGTGTATATCTAGTGACAGGTGTGCTGTATAACTAGTGACAGGTGTGCTGTATAACTAGTGACAGGTGTGCTGTATAACTAGTGACAGGTGTGCTGTATAACTAGTGACAGGTGTGTGTATAACTAGTGACCGGTGTGCTGTATAACTAGTGACCGGTGTGCTGTATAACTAGTGACCGGTGTGCTGTATAACTAGTGACAGGTGTGCTGTATAACTAGTGACAGGTGTGCTGTATAACTAGTGACAGGTGTGCTGTATAACTAGTGACAGGTGTGCTGTATAACTAGTGACAGGTGTGCTGTATAACTAGTGACAGGTGTGCTGTATAACTAGTGACAGGTGTGCTGTATAACTAGTGACAGGTGTGTGTATAACTAGTGACAGGTGTGCTGTATAACTAGTGACAGGTGTGTGCTGTATAACTAGTGACAGGTGTGTGCTGTATAACTAGTGACAGGTGTGTGTGTAGAACTAGTGACAGGTGTGTGTATAACTAGTGAAAGGTGTGTGTAGAACTAGTGACAGGTGTGTGCTGTATAACTAGTGACAGGTGTGCTGTGTTACTAGTGACAGGTGTGCCGTATAACTAGTGACAGGTGTGCCGTATAACTAGTGACAGGTGTGCTGTATAACTAGTGACAGGTGTGCTGTATAACTAGTGACAGGTGTGCTGTATAACTAGTGACAGGTGTGCTGTATAACTAGTGACAGGTGTGCTGTATAACTAGTGACAGGTGTGCTGTATAACTAGTGACAGGTGTGTGTGTATAACTAGTGACAGGTGTGCCGTATAACTAGTGACTGGTGTGCCGTATAACTAGTGACAGGTGTGCCGTATAACTAGTGACAGGTGTGTGTGTATAACTAGTGACAGGTGTGTGTAGAACTAATGACAGGTGTGTGTTGTATAACTAGTGACAGGTGTGTGTAGAACTAATGACAGGTGTGTGTTGTATAACTAGTGACAGGTGTGTGTAGAACTAATGACAGGTGTGCTGTGTATAACTAGTGACAGGTGTGTGTAGAACTAATGACAGGTGTGTGTTGTATAACTAGTGACAGGTGTGTGTAGAACTAATGACAGGTGTGTGTTGTATAACTAGTGACAGGTGTGCCGTATAACTAGTGACAGGTGTGTGTTGTATAACTAGTGACAGGTGTGTGTAGAACTAATGACAGGTGTGTGTTGTATAACTAGTGACAGGTGTGTGTAGAACTAATGACAGGTGTGTGTTGTATAACTAGTGACAGGTGTGTGTAGAACTAATGACAGGTGTGCTGTGTATAACTAGTGACAGGTGTGTGTAGAACTAATGACAGGTGTGTTGTATAACTAGTGACAGGTGTGTGTAGAACTAATGACAGGTGTGTGTTGTATAACTAGTGACAGGTGTGTGTAGAACTAATGACAGGTGTGCTGTGTATAACTAGTGACAGGTGTGCTGTATAACTCAAGCTCAGCATTAATTATCAGCTTTATTAATCAAACTCTAGTGTGATCGACAGCAGGATTACCCGCCAAAATATGTAAAGAAAGGAGCTTTACTTCCTGCTGTTGCCGTGAGCTGCTCTTCTAGACAACATCCCTGGCTCTCTTAGACAAGATGCCCGTCATCTGAGCTAAACACACACACACACACACACACACACAGTGCTGTCTAGATCAGATGTGCTCTACAGTCACAGTCACATCCACTCAGAACACTTCTGTTCAGCGGTGCATTTACTGAATGAGCACTGTGCCACTGTTCGTCCGGCTGTGTGTGTGTGTGTGTGTGTGTGTGTGTGAGAGACTGTGTCTTTGTGGAAGAGAGTGTGTGTCTGTGTGTGTGTCTGTGTGGGAGAGAGAGAGTGTGTGTGTGTGTGTGTGTGTGTGTGTGTGTGTGTGTGTGTGTGGAAGAGAGTGACAGAGTGTGTGTGTGTGTGTGTGTGTGTGTGTGTGTATGAGTGGAAAAGTACATTGTGTTTTTTAAATCTTCTCAGGGGAGTAATTATGACAGTCATAACAGGAGAAACTAAGTGCAGAATACTCTGAAAACATGGAAGCATGAGATTTGATTATTTGACCATGTCAGTCCATGAAATTCACACGTGTGAGAGTGATACACAAACACACACGCTTGCGTCTGACAGGTCCTGCTGATTGTTTGACACACACGCTTGCTAGAAACGGGTTTTCTTCCTGGAAGTTTTGCATTTGGTGAGCTAATAGAATATTAAAACTCAGTCAAATCAATATTTTGTGTACAGTTATTTAATTATGACATCCAGTATCGTGGACTCGCTCTGGTTTCATACAAACACATCGGCCGCCATTTTGTGACGATTGTTTTGTACACTGTTGGATTATAAGATACAAACAGGTACGATTTTAAAACGGTTTAATCTGAAATCAATATCTCTTATCTCCATAATTATTAATGTTGAAATGCTGAGTAATGAGTGTTATGACTGTATACCGTATCTCTTAAATGTTCATCTAGTTTGATCTCACCGCTGAAACTGCTCTCTCTGCAGAAGCTTTGCGTTTGAAGAGCTGATAAAATATTTCAACTCGGATCAATATTTCGTGTTTAATTATTTACTTATGTGGCAAGTATCTGTGTACATCCAGCCGGTTTTCTCTCAGAATAAACCCCTTTCAGGTGTGTGTGTGTGTGTTTGAGTGTGTGTGTGTGATCTCAGAATAAACCCCTTCAGGCTGATGAAGTCCTGATCACCCTGTCGGTTTTATTCTGAGATAAAACACACACACACACACACACACACACACACACACCTAAAGGGGGTTTATTCTGAGATGACACACACACCTGAAGGGGGTTTATTCTGAGATAACACACACACACCCACACACACACACACCTGAAGGGGGTTTATTCTGAGATAACACACACACACACACACACACACACACACACACACACAGACACACACTGGATGTGCATTATCACTTACTGAAACACTTCAGGAGCTGCTCTGAGACTCATTCTGAAAGGTAAAGTGTTTCGGAGGGCTTCAGGTGTGACAGGTGTGAACAGACCTTTAGCCCTGGATATATGGTACGTTTGGTAGATTATCTCAATTAAAGTTGCTTATCCCGAGATTAAACCTCACTCAGAATGTGTCAATCCTGCTAAATCTGTGGGAAGAGCTCCTGTAATGTGTGTGTCCCGCTGCTGGATTAAACATAGTTACAGTCGATGTGTTTCATGTCTTCTGAGGATTATTAGAGCAGGTCATGTTAAGGGCATGTGAAGGGAGGGATATATCCCTTTAATTCATGAAAAACACAACGTTTCAATGTGAGAATAACAGTTGTAGTCAGAGTGCATGCGTTTATGTCCCTCACAGCATCATTCATCCCAATGGATTCACAGGTTAGACTGATCGTGGCTTCATCTGGAGCTGTTGTTACACATGTACTGATTGTTATGGCCTTCATATAACACATAATATCATCCGTATAAGAAACGACCCCACATCTACATCAGGGCTTCACATTAACTCTATTTACTAGATGCGCTGGAGACACTAACTGAACATTTTTGGGAGCACAGGATGAAAGTTTAGGGCCACACCTTAAATCAACCAATCAATCAATTACTGACAAATGCCTTGGTAATAAATAGACTTAACATACAGAAATTGCAATGTGCAGTTTTATTTGAAGTTCACAGGCTCCAGACTAACATCTGAGCGAGGGCAGCAGCACCAGAAGTAAAAAACAAAAGTATTTGGTAGCACTGTGACAATAAAGCACTGAGCTAACTTGAATTATTTTCAATAATAATGTCTTAATATTAATTCAAAATCAAAACAAGTGAAAAATAGATATTAGGGACTGAAAACTAACTACCAGTTACAATAGTAATTTGGGGTTACAATGGTACAATTACAATGGTAATTTATTTTAAATAATGGTACTTTATTTTTTTTTCCTACATTTTGAAACTTTTAGTTTTATAAATGGGGACAACCTTTGAAAGATGAACAAAAAATATTTTGTTCATCACATTAAAAATACATTTAAATATGACATAGTTTTGAAGTGCTGGAAAAGATGTGTAGTACTCGTAAGCGTTTGACTATTTCTGCCACAATACCATAGTTACAGTGAGTGTTACTATAGTAAACCCATGGTGAATGTTGCTGATCTGTGGACTTAAAGCCTTCTATAACTAGTTCATTCATGGCACAATGTTTCTCCTGGTTTTCACATCAGCGCTGTTTGATCTGATATGGTTTATAACAGAGAAATCCGAATCTGGATGTGTCTCACTGGATCTCGCAGCGATGGATGTTATTAAATCTGAGGTGAATTGAATGGATTTCTTCACTGGATCTCCAGCGCTGTGTATTAACAGTGGTTATTGGTCCAAACTAATAAACCGTTCATGAAGCACAAATGAGTAGCGCAGTTTGGTTGCCATTTAATGGTGGGCAACGTTGTGGCAACCTATAGCTAATTTTGTCAGGAAAAATGTGGCCTCAGTCTGGAGCCCTGTACAGATTCCAGGTGTCTATAGTGGATGGAGGCTTTCAAAACACTCGACTCAAACTTTCCATGTGATTTCCTGCTCCTGAAAGCTCATTCATACGTGTGCTGGAGCTTCATGAAGGAGGCGTATCCGGTTTCTCCTGGTCTGAAGCTGTTTAACAGGGCTTTTAGAGTGGAGATTTCTCTCCGTGCTTGAGCACAATGTGCTTCTGTGTGAGAGAGAGACAATTGAGTCCAGCTGAGTGAGAGAGAGAGAGAGAGAGAGAGAGAGAGAGAGAATCACATTCAACCACATAATCAAAAGCAGGGCTGTTTATTTTTACCGATTTTCTGCACAACAGTAATATTAAGTACAGTTCGTCTAAAAGAATCAATTAATTAATCATAGTATTCAAATAATCAATAATCAAAACCAGTTTATCAATTTTATAATTTATAGGTTCATTGGGTCTCGTTCACTAATAATTCAATTCAATTCACATGTATTTGAATAGCTCTTTTCACAATACACATCATTTCAAAGCAGCTTTACAGAAAATGCATGAGTCCATATTACAATTTAGATTGATCTGTTATCAGAGGAAACGGAGTTATGCATTTCAGAAATGTACTTATACAAAATCACAGTTAGCTAAAACTGTACTAATTTAAATGTAATAATTTAAGGCAGAAACAATGAGCTCATTGAAGTATTAAATGTGTGGATTATTTGTATTTATATGCAATTCTCAAGAAAAATTGATGATGATAACAATAGTTTACATTTCAAAGCATTTAAATGAAATTAATTTCAGACTTTTTAAGCCATTGATCAGTAAGTCATCATTGAGCGAGCACCCGAGTGAGTCAGTGAGTGTCTCATAAATCATAATAACTGATCAAATAAGGCTTTGATGGGGCAAAAATTATTTTTGGCGGCCGCCAATTTTTTTTTAATGCAGGATAAACCCTGAGTGTTTGTCTGTGTGGATGTGTGTACTTGTACAACTATTTTTGTGAGGACCTAAAACGTTGAGTTTTAGACCAGCGGAGTGAGGACAAAGAGAGTAAAGTGAGGAGATCGTGGCCCGGTCTTCAGTTTCTGAGAGCCTTTAAAGCCGGTTTGAGGGTCAAGAGCTGGTCTAGGGATCAGGTTATAAGTAGTTTAAGGGCAGCTTTAGGGTCAGGGTTCAGGTTAGGCAGTAGTTGTGATGGTTAGGGTTAGAGCTACACAGCACAAACTCCTGTGTTAAATACACTATCCTGGGAGTTTATTTGGCTCCACATTCAAGAGTGCTAAAGTGTTAAAATTTAAGTGTTAAATGAACACTGAAGCAGTGTTAAAATTAATGAGATAATTAATTAATTGAGTAATGATTGACCATTATTGAAGACCCCCGATGTTAACGAGCAGAATCAGCAAAGGAGAATTTTTTTGTCCCTGTACAATGACAGTGCTGCTATAATCAATAAAGTAAACCTAAATCAGAAATTAGGCTCCAAATGAGTTCAGTGATTCAGGTCAAATTATGATTTATCTCTAAACACAACCAACACCATCAGATCACCTTTTCTCTTCATTCATCTGGCTGTTATATCTCAGTTTCAGCAACCAAAACAAATCTAAAATTCAAAATTTATGGTACAAAAGCCCAACTAAAGCAAACACTAGTCACCATAATGGTGACTTACATGTGATTTTTCTCCTTTGGTGATTCTGCTGGAGTTTTTACTGTGTAGAGATAGCATTGTGTCAATGAATGTTCTCACAAATATAGATTTTCCTAAAAAAAAAAATCAGATATATCTATAGGCCAAATGAGCATGGGAAAATGTGTGCCCACGGCCGGTTGAGAGCCACCGATCTAGATATCAGAGATGCTGTGATGCACATGACAGAAATATACTTGAACGTGAAGGTAATAGCTTGTATTTTGATGGCACAGTGGATAAGACGCATGCCTTTGGTGTGAGAGACCCGGGATTGAATCCACTGTGAGACACCAATGTGTCCCTGAGCAAGACACTGAACCCCTAGTTGCTCCAGAGGCGTGCGACCTCTGACATATATAGCAATTGTAAGTCGCTTTGGATAAAAGCAGGAATAAATGTAAAATGTAAATGTGTTTTTGTTTTTTTTGTCATTTTTGTATCTCAATATCCCCTGGTCCCTATTTACATTTAATTAATATGAAAAAAGAGGATGATGAACTTTAAATACTGATATAGTCGACACTTGTCATTTTAAAGCTTTGGAATAATGGAATTGAGTTTAAAAAATACCAAGTGTGTGTGTGAGAGAGACAGAGAAAGTGTATGTGTGTGTGTGTGAGAGAGAGAGAGACAGAGAAATTGTATGTGTGTGTGTGTGTGTGTGAGAGAGAGAGACAGAGAAATTGTATGTGTGTGTGTGTGTGTGTGAGAGAGAGAGACAGAGAAATTGTATGTGTGTGTGTGTGAGAGAGAGAGAGACAGAGAAAGTGTATTTGTGTGTATCTGTGTTTGTGAGAGAGACAGAGAAAGTGTATGTGTGTATGTGTGAGAGAGAGAGAGAGAGAGAGAGAGAGAGTGTGTGTGTGTGTGTGTGTGTGTGTGTGTGTGTGTGTGTGTCAGGAAAACCACTGTAGCTATCATGTTTTTGCAGTCGTTCCTGTACATGCCCGTAGACAAGCGAACACACACTGACTGTCAGAGTAATCTGTGAAGTCTGTTGTGTGTGTGTGACATCACTCTGTCCGCTCTTCTGTGTGTGTGAGCCCTCCGTCTCCTGTTTCAGTCCACCATAGAGCGAGACACAGATGAAGAGGCACACACACACCGCCTCATGTGACCCAGCACTGGATCCTCCTCCTGGGGAAGCACAGCGATCGAGGGTGTCGGGTTTAGCAGAGACATTAATGTGTTGAGTTATTCTGAGGGGACAGCAAATTTACACTGTTATACAAGCTGTACACTCACTACTTTACATTGTAGCAAAGTGTAATTTCTTCAATGTTGTCCCATGAAAAGATATAATAAAATATTTACAAAAATGTGAGGGGTGTACTCACTTTTGTGAGATACTGTATACTACGATTAGGGATGCATGAAATGAAAATTTTGGACAAAAAACGAAAATTCTGGATACACTTGGCCGAAAAAGAAACTGAAACCGAAAATGACTTTAAAAAAATAATTATTCATTTCTTATTTTATATTAGTTTTTACTGAATCTGAAAAAAAAATTGAAGCCAATAAAATAACCACACTTTTGTTTAAAGTAACACACACAAAATTTCCAGAAAATAGGCCTATATTAAAATATGAAATATCAATATTATTCTTCATTCAGTTCTATGAAACATAATCAGATTTAAAAGATTTATTTTTTGACCTATTATCAAAATAAAGTATAGTCCTGCAAAGCTATTATCGGAGCATGTGAGCAGATAACAGGGAGTGGATCAGAGAACGAGAGGCTAGCATAAATATTTAAATGAAATTTCGGTGCATCCCTAATTGTATACATGTTAGAATTGGCATGTTACGTAAAATTTTTGGAAGCAAGTAGTATGCGGTATGTGTATTATATGTAGGGATGCAACGATATGAAAACTTTGTCCGATACCGATAAACGATAATTCTTTATTTGAAAGCCGATAACTGATTGAGAGGTGTGTGTGTGTGTGTGTGTGTGTGTGTGTGTGTGTGTGTGTATATATAAAAAAAAAAAATACTTTTTTGAATAACACAAATTATATTACACTATCACTAAAAATAATGTGTGAACAAAAGCCGTAATCAATGCCGTGTCGTAATGATGGCGCTGAAGCCGGGATCGTTTGCCAGCGTGAAACGGTACGTAATGCGCTAGTTTATGATCGAATCAGAAAAAAAAAATGCACAAGCGTGGTTTCTCGAGAGAGAAATCGCAGCTCATTATTTATAACACGACCCGTATCAATTTGCTTATCGTGTGGAGAGATGGGCTTGAAGATGCACTGCTGACTCTGACAAATAACATATATGAGCACCTTGAACAGGCAAAGAGACTTGTCAAGATTGTGTTCATAGATTTCAGCAGTGCATTTAATACAATACAACCCCACCTGATGGTTAAAAAATTGGTTCACCTTGGGGTTAACCCAAGACTAGTTTTGTGGATTTTTGACGAACCGTAGCCAACAAGTCAAATTTAACTCGTATCTCATCGTTAAAAGCCATAAACACGGGGACCACAAGGGTGTGTTCTGTCCCCTATCCTATACACCTTATACACTAACAACTGTCAAGCAACCATTTCAAACCACACCTTTTTTAAATATGCTGATGACACAGCAATAGTGGGTTTTGTACAGCCCAATACTGCATCCCTAGAGGGCTTTGAGAGGGAGGTGCAGGGTTTTATTAATTGGTGTACAGATAATTTCCTTGTGGTTAATGCGAAAAAAACAAAGGAGTTGATCATAGATTTTAATAAAAAGGGAATTATAGTTCCATCCTCAAATATAAACGGTGTAGTGGTAGAGCGGGTCACAACATGCACATATTTGGGTGTTGAAATAAACTGACTTTTAATGAATGTGCACAAAATAAGTCCAAAAGGTTGCAGAAGAGGATGTTTTTTGTGAGGAAACTTAACCATTTTAGAACAGACAACTGTATTCTTCAGTTGTTTTATAAAGCTCTCTTGCAGAGTGACTTATCTTTCGGTCTTATTTGTGCCTTTGGCAACATGTATATTAAGGATCAGAATAAATTGCAACTAATCGTCAAAACAGCCAGTAAGATCATTGGAGTTGATCAGGTATCTGTAGCCCAACTGTACAATGACCTTAGTCTTAAAAAGACAGAACAAATTATAAATGATTCAACCCACCCTCTTCATCAGAATTTCTTAAGAAGTAACAGGTCAAGTGGTAGACTACTGCAAAGGAAAATTAGGACCACAAGGTATAGCAATTATTTTGTGCCTACAGCAATTAGACTGTACAACAATCAGCTAGTATTTAGCTAGTTTATTTATTCACACATGCTTGTCATGTTTCTACAATGTTTGTTGTTTTGTCCATCTTGTCCGTGTTTTTCTTTTTTCTTATGTTTTAATGTTTAAATGTTTTTAATGGTTTTGTATTTAATGTATTTTTTGTATTTTTTTTAAGCAATGTAGCGTGTAATGGTGACCACATGAATTTCCTACTTGTGGATAATAAAGTTTACCTTGACCTTGATAAGCAAACTATTGACGCTGCTGAGACATTACATGTCACATCGATGTCACGTGTCTTTACGGGATTTTTAGAGGTTGTGTGAACGCACTCTCTGATTCCGGAAAATCAATGGCAGTGTGAATGAACCAAATTCAGACGGACCCGGGTCAAATCCCAGGTCACTTTATCCGTGTATTTTCCAGAATCTCTGTGTGAAAGTGGCCACTGAGTGACACACACTGAGACACTCACTGAGACACTCACACTGAGACGCACACTGAGACACACACACACACACACTGAGACGCACACTGAGACACACACACACTCACACTGAGACGCACACTGAGACACACACACACACACACTGAGACGCACACTGAGACACACACACACACACACTGAGACGCACACTGAGACACACACACACACACACTGAGACGCACACTGAGACACACACACACTCACACTGAGACGCACACTGAGACACACACACACACACACTGAGACGCACACTGAGACACACACACACTCACACTGAGACGCACACTGAGACACACACACACACACACTGAGACACTCACTGAGACACTCACACTGAGACGCACACTGAGACACACACACACACACACTGAGACGCACACTGAGACACACACACACTCACACTGAGACGCACACTGAGACACACACACACACACACTGAGACACTCACTGAGACACTCACACTGAGACTCACACTGAGACGCACACTGAGACACACACACACACACACTGAGACGCACACTGAGACACACACACACTCACACTGAGACGCACACTGAGACACACACACACACACACTGAGACGCACACTGAGACACACACACACTCACACTGAGACGCACACTGAGACACACACACA
>JAPDVR010000016.1:41426144-41436144 GCA_026230005.1 Gila orcuttii | reverse complement strand
ACTTCATAGTTATAGTTATCATTGTAGTTATGATCGCTGGTGTAAACGGGGCAGAGTTTAATACATGGGATTTCTTTATAATCTAACATTTCTTGTGTATTATCTTGTGTACATGTTTATATGCATGTGTTTGGGATATTTTGGGCTGAATGGACTCTTCATCTCTTAATGGTTTCTTCTGGAGTGGATCATATGTCTTGATAAATCCTGCAGTCTTCAGTTCCCCCTTCAGTTCTCCAGTGTCTTCAGTTCCCCCCCGCTGGCTCTCAGGCCTCACCCAATCACTGCACTCGCCTGTGTTCTCCAGTGTCTTCAGTTCCCCCCCGCTGGCTCTCTCAGGCCTCACCCAATCACTGCACTCGCCTGTGTTCTCCAGTGTCTTCAGTTCCCCCCCGCTGGCTCTCTCAGGCCTCACCCAATCACTGCACTCACCTGTGTTCTCCAGTGTCTTCAGTTCCCCCCCGCTGGCTCTCTCAGGCCTCACCCAATCACTGCACTCGCCTGTGTTCTCCAGTATCTTCAGTTCCCCCCCGCTGGCTCTCTCAGGCCTCACCCAATCACTGCACTCGCCTGTGTTCTCCAGTGTCTTCAGTTCCCCCCGCTGGCTCTCAGGCCTCACCCAATCACTGCACTCGCCTGTGTTCTCCAGTGTCTTCAGTTCCCCAGTTGGGGGACCCAATCACTGCACTCGCCTGTGTTCTCCAGTGTCTTCAGTTCCCCCCCGCTGGCTCTCAGAGCTCACCCAATCACTGCACTCGCCTGTGTTCTCCAGTGTCTTCAGTTCCCCCCCGCTGGCTCTCTCTGGCCTCACCCAATCACTGCACTCGCCTGTGTTCTCCAGTATCTTCAGTTCCCCCCCGCTGGCTCTCTCAGGCCTCACCCAATCACTGCACTCGCCCGTGTTCTCCAGTGTCTTCAGTTCCCCCCGCTGGCTCTCTCAGGCCTCACCCAATCACTGCACTCGCCTGTGTTCTCCAGTGTCTTCAGTTCCCCCCCGCTGGCTCTCTCAGGCCTCACCCAATCACTGCACTCGCCTGTGTTCTCCAGTGTCTTCAGTTCCCCCCCACTGGCTCTCAGGCCTCACCCAATCACTGCACTCGCCTGTGTTCTCCAGTGTCTTCAGTTCCCCCCCGCTGGCTCTCAGGCCTCACCCAATCACTGCACTCGCCTGTGTTCTCCAGTGTCTTCAGTTCCCCAGTTGGGGGACCCAATCACTGCACTCGCCTGTGTTCTCCAGTGTCTTCAGTTCCCCCCCGCTGGCTCTCAGGCCTCACCCAATCACTGCACTCGCCTGTGTTCTCCAGTGTCTTCAGTTCCCCCCCGCTGGCTCTCTCAGGCCTCACCCAATCACTGCACTCGCCTGTGTTCTCCAGTATCTTTAGTTCCCCCCCGCTGGCTCTCTCAGGCCTCACCCAATCACTGCACTTGCCTGTGTTCTCCAGTATCTTCAGTTCCCCCCCGCTGGCTCTCTCAGGCCTCACCCAATCACTGCCCTCGTCTGTGTTCTCCAGTGTCTTCAGTTCCCCAGTTGGGGGACCCAATCACTGCACTCGCCTGTGTTCTCCAGTGTCTTCAGTTCCCCCCCGCTGGCTCTCTCAGGCCTCACCCAATCACTGCACTCGCCTGTGTTCTCCAGTATCTTTAGTTCCTCCCCGCTGGCTCTCTCAGGCCTCACCCAATCACTGCACTCGCCTGTGTTCTCCAGTGTCTTCAGTTCCCCCCCGCTGGCTCTCTCAGGCCTCACCCAATCACTGCCCTCGTCTGTGTTCTCCAGTGTCTTCAGTTCCCCCCCGCTGGCTCTCAGGCCTCACCCAATCACTGCACTCGCCTGTGTTCTCCAGTGTCTTCAGTTCCCCCCCGCTGGCTCTCTCTGGCCTCACCCAATCACTGCACTCGCCTGTGTTCTCCAGTATCTTCAGTTCCCCCCCGCTGGCTCTCTCAGGCCTCACCCAATCACTGCACTCGCCCGTGTTCTCCAGTGTCTTCAGTTCCCCCCCGCTGGCTCTCTCAGGCCTCACCCAATCACTGCACTCGCCTGTGTTCTCCAGTGTCTTCAGTTCCCCCCCGCTGGCTCTCTCAGGCCTCACCCAATCACTGCCCTCGTCTGTGTTCTCCAGTGTCTTCAGTTCCCCAGTTGGGGGACCCAATCACTGCACTCGCCTGTGTTCTCCAGTGTCTTCAGTTCCCCCCCGCTGGCTCTCTCAGGCCTCACCCAATCACTGCACTCGCCTGTGTTCTCCAGTATCTTTAGTTCCCCCCCGCTGGCTCTCTCAGGCCTCACCCAATCACTGCACTCGCCTATGTTCTCCAGTATCTTCAGTTCCCCCCCGCTGGCTCTCTCAGGCCTCACCCAATCACTGCCCTCGTCTGTGTTCTCCAGTGTCTTCAGTTCCCCAGTTGGGGGACCCAATCACTGCACTCGCCTGTGTTCTCCAGTGTCTTCAGTTCCCCCCCGCTGGCTCTCTCAGGCCTCACCCAATCACTGCACTCGCCTGTGTTCTCCAGTATCTTTAGTTCCCCCCCGCTGGCTCTCTCAGGCCTCACCCAATCACTGCACTCGCCTGTGTTCTCCAGTGTCTTCAGTTCCCCAGTTGGGGGACCCAATCACTGCACTCGCCTGTGTTCTCCAGTGTCTTCAGTTCCCCCCCACTGGCTCTCGCAGGCCTCACCCAATCACTGCACTCGCCTGTGTTCTCCAGTGTCTTCAGTTCCCCCCGCTGGCTCTCAGGCCTCACCCAATCACTGCACTCGCCTGTGTTCTCCAGTATCTTCAGTTCCCCCCCGCTGGCTCTCTCAGGCCTCACCCAATCACTGCACTCGCCTGTGTTCTCCAGTGTCTTCAGTTCCCCCCCACTGGCTCTCAGGCCTCACCCAATCACTGCACTCGCCTGTGTTCTCCAGTGTCTTCAGTTCCCCCCCGCTGGCTCTCTCAGGCCTCACCCAATCACTGCACTCGCCTGTGTTCTCCAGTGTCTTCAGTTCACCCCGCTGGCTCTCTCAGGCCTCACCCAATCACTGCACTCGCCTGTGTTCTCCAGTGTCTTCAGTTCCCCCCCGCTGGCTCTCAGGCCTCACCCAATCACTGCACTCGCCTGTGTTCTCCAGTGTCTTCAGTTCCCCCCCGCTGGCTCTCTCAGGCCTCACCCAATCACTGCACTCGCCTGTGTTCTCCGGTGTCTTCAGTTCCCCCCCGCTGGCTCTCTCAGGCCTCACCCAATCACTGCACTCGCCTGTGTTCTCCAGTGTCTTCAGTTACCCCCCGCTGGCTCTCTCAGGCCTCACCCAATCACTGCACTCGCCTGTGTTCTCCAGTGTCTTCAGTTCCCCCCGCTGGTTCTCTCAGGCCTCACCCAATCACTGCCCTCGCCTGTGTTCTCCAGTGTCTTCAGTTCCCCCCCGCTGGCTCTCTCAGGCCTCACCCAATCACTGCACTCGCCTGTGTTCTCCAGTGTCTTCAGTTCCCCCCCACTGGCTCTCAGGCCTCACCCAATCACTGCACTCGCCTGTGTTCTCCAGTGTCTTCAGTTCCCCCCCGCTGGCTCTCAGGCCTCACCCAATCACAGCCCTCGCCTGTGTTCTCCAGTGTCTTCAGTTCCCCCTGCTGGCTCTCTCAGGCCTCACCCAATCACTGCACTCGCCTGTGTTCTCCAGTGTCTTCAGTTCCCCCCCGCTGGTTCTCTCAGGCCTCACCCAATCACTGCCCTCGCCTGTGTTCTCCAGTGTAAAAGACCTGCACTCTGTAGGATTGGGATTGGGATAAACGCATTTAGAGCTTGTGTACCGTGACTCAGAGTTCAGTTTAATTGGATTCACTGGCTGTACTGGTGCAGTCTCAGCTTGTGTGTGTGTGTGTGTGTGGACCTGATTCAGTGCGAGCTGGTGTAAGAGGAGATATGGATGAGAGATGAAAAATCTGGGGTCTCATTTATAAAACTGTGTGTAGGATTCTTACTAAAAGTGTAAATGCGCCCGGAAGCCAAAAATACCATATGGCAAAAAATATTCAGACTTATAAACCCGTGTGTACTCCAGAACCTGCTCAAAAATCCCTTTATAACCCAGTCAGAGGAAGATTGTGTTCACATGCGTCTCCTCCCCGAAATAACCATACAGGTGAAACTCGATAACTTAGAATATTGTGCAACAGTTCATGTATTTCAGTAATTCAAATTAAAAGGTGAAACTAATATATTTAGTGTGTATATATATATATATATATATATATATATATATATATATATATATATATATATATATATATATATGCATATGCATGATTATACTTTTCAAAGGGCCCTTTTTATTGATTTCATGTAATATTCTAATTTTCTGAGAATTTGAATTTGGGGTTTTCATAAGCTGTAAGCCATAATCATCAAAATTATAACTTTTGCACAAAATTAAATTTTTTTGCGTTTCACCTGTATTGTTAAGACTTTTTTGTCCTATAAATCAACACTGAGTTCAGTTGAATGGACAAAATAACACCGGCATCATCTTTTGTGTTTCACGTTTCTTTTATTTCAACTATTCCAATAATAGTCTTTCCACAAACTCTGTGAACGCTTCCAGCTGCAATAGTCACACCTGGACAGTGTGCTTGTGAATCAGGAACACACACACACACACACACACACACACACACACTAACCCGACCCCTGTCCTGCAGTGAAACATGAGCAGTTTTAGCGTTTCAGAACAAATATATAATGGTGAGTGAAAGCGACCTACGATCAGTGAATGCTGAGACATTTTGCTAAATAAAATTATCCTGTCAGAAGAATTTCAGGATAACTTTATTATTTATTGTTCCGTCTGTATCATCTCAGTGAGCTCCTGTGAGGGTTTACGCATGCGCAGTAAAGGGGGATTTAGTGTTTCAGATGTTTTCAAAAGTTTCTCATCCACATTGAACGCTAGTGTGGACGGAGAGCGTTTTAAACGAAAACGCCGCTCAAATGTTTCCAGATTAATGTAGACAGTGTCTGTCTCTCTCTCTCTTTCTCTCTCTTTCTCTCTCTCTCTCTCTGCCTCTCTCTCTCTGCCTCTCTCTCTCTCTCTCTCTCTCTCTGCCTCTCTCTCTCTCTCTCTCTCTCTCTCTCAGTGTGTGTCAGCCTGAGGTGTTTGGCAGATATGAGATTGAGTGTTTGACTGATGGGCACTCAGCGTTCTCCAGATCGTAATGCCAGCTTCACTTCCAGGAGGAGCTGGTCATCTCAGGGCTGATGTAGAGCAGTGTTTCTGACTCTGGTTTCGCTTCAGGACACACACTTTACATCAGACTTCAAGTGAGCCAACACAGTTCCAGAAGTGTTTATGATGCAAGTAAACACAAATGCAGAATTATTAACACAACACGACAGTTTTGTTTTTTCAAATGTCTCTTGTATTATGATGGTTTCATGGCATTATTTCAAACGCACACACGCACACACACACACACACACACACACTAACCCGACCCCTAAACATACCCATCACACACACTAACCCTACCCCTAAACCTACCCATCACACAAACACACACACACTGACACACACACTAACCCGACCCCTAAACCTACCCATCACACAAACACACACACACTGACACACACACTAACCCGACCCCTAAACCTACCCATCACACACACACACACACACACACACACACCAACCCGACCCCTAAACCTACCCATCACACACACACACTAACCCGACCCCTAAACCTACCCATCACACACACACACACACACACACATTCCCTATCAGAGCAGAAGCGAGTGCATCTTCATTAGATTTGTGTTGATTAACACATGACAGCAGCAATAACTCAATCAGAGAGCATTAGTAAATCTATACTCATATCCTCATTTCACAGGCATTATATCCATTAGCGGTGTTATCTGCATTATCTTGTGTCGCAGGGTAAGTGTGTGTTATCTTAGTTGTGCAAAGCTAATTGATGCTCATTGATTTTATTGCATACAAATAAATGCATTTACATATGAGTGAGTGCAGATGATTTGTTTCACCAGAACAGAAAACTCAGAGCTCTATACTGTACAGCACTGTGTCTGGAGCAGCAGCGGGGCACTTCTAACTGATTACATGTGTTACCGGATTCACTAAAGCTCTCAGTAATGTAGTCCTCTGCACAATGTTGACTTCTGTGAATGAATGGAAAAGATGCAGCCGATGAGAATGATAAAGGTACGCCAGCTTGGTTCACAGATGCGGAGTTACACACTTTATTAGGTACACCAGTTCAACTGCACATCAATGCAAATATCGTATCAGCCAATCACATGGCTTCAACTCAGTTAAACAGAATTACAAGAGTAGCATGTAAAATCATAGGATCCAAGCAAAAGTCAGTCTATCCATTATATGAAATTGCTGTTCAGAGAAAAGCTTTGACTGTAACGAGACACAACACACGCTTTGAATCATGTTTTTGAATTACTTCCATCTCGTCGTCGTTATAGAACACCTAAAGCAATGTATAAATAATCTTTTTTACCAAATGCAATAAGTCTTTTGAATAAGGTATGGGTGTGTGTATTGGGTGGATGTGTATTGTTAATTGTTTTGTGATTGTATGGCGAGACCGAAGACCAAGTTCCAGCTAAGGCTGAACAATAAAGTACAACAACAACAGCAATGCTGATAGAAATAGAAAATGTTTTCATCAGCTTGTTGAGTCTCTGCCATGAAGAATTAAAGCAGTTCTGAAGGGGAAAGAGGATCTAACCCAGTCCTAGCATGATGTAAAGTGGCCAGTGAGTGTGTGTTGGGTGAAAACACTATCATAACCTCAGACACAGATCCACAAATGCACGGAAATAAGCAGAAATAACACTCACTCAGTTCACAAATGCATGCGTACAAGCGATGTCACAATATATCGCAATACAAAAATTCATCAATATGTATTGGGGATAGTTCACCCAGAGTTGTAGTGAGTTTTCAGAGTTGTAGTGTCAGTACTACATTAAATTACTATATATAATGTTGAATATAATGTATAATAATGCAATGGGGAATATGTGTGTGTCCTGATAATGCCAGATTTCTGATGTTACCAGTAAAAAGTGTCCTACATTATTTTAAATATATCTAGTCAGTGAAAGAGTTCAAGCATATTCATCTAAAATAATTCAGTATTTTCATCTTCAGAATCATGAATATTGTTATTCTGGTGTCTCTATTGTCCTGTGCTTTGGGTTTCAGCAACAAGACCAAGACTATTCATTTACACACACAATGTAATATTAAATTTAGCATTTTAATCAACAGTTCATTTTTTGTTAACATTTTATCAAATGTCTTGGAGTATCGCGATAATATCATATCGTGAGTTCAGTATCGTGAGTTCAGTATCGTGACATGAGGGAATCGTTACACCTCTATGTGTACGGGAAGAAATAAAGTTTTCTTTAGCAGTCGCCAAATCTGTTAGAAAAATCAAATGTCGTTTCCGCCATTATTAATGACTAACTGTGGTAACGAGGGTTTGTTTGCACCCAGTGTATGATGTGTCGATCATATCAGTGATAGTGTTTCTCTTTCATCCAGTGATGTAAGAGAATAAAACTTCACTCTTTCACTCTTTCATCTCAGTCTCACTGCTCTAGTCTTCTGCTCTCTTGATAAAGCAAAGCTGTGTCCTGCTGTCAGAGCCTCTTCTCTTGTACATCACTGGATTCTGTTCTCAGTGGTGTTCCTCACACACACACACACACACACACACACACACTCGGGAACAGTATAAATCCCCTGTATCAGCATCTGAGTCAGGAGTGATTTGCTCAGTTTGAGTGTTCAAAGCTGTAAATGTGTGAGTATCTGACCTGACATAACCCATTATCACAGAGAGGATCGCTCTCACTCTTTACTAATCTGATTTCCTTCTCTCCGGTGAATGTGAATCTGCAGATGTGTTAACAGTCCCCATTACACCCCATTATACGCTTCATCACTGAGCCTTTGACTTCATGTTCCTTCAAAGCCTGCTGTTAAAGGGGTTGTGAACTGCATTGCTTTGTTTTATAATGTTTCCTGGGTGCACTTATAATGGTAGTCTGATATTAACATCCAAAAATGGTCATAATTTATAAATAAAAGTAATTTTTTTCCACCCTGATTTTAGCCTCTGATTTGACGGCTCTGTTTTAAGGGGCGTGTCTGTGTGAGACTTCAGTGTAAACGCCCACTGACTGCTGTGATTGGCTGTGAGACTTCAGTGTAAACACCCACTGCTGTGATTGGCTGTGAGACTTCAGTGTAAACGCCCACTGCTGTGATTGGCTGTAAGAGACTTCATTGTAAACGCCCACTGTTGTGATTGGCTGCTGTGAGACTTCAGCGTAAACGCCAACTGCTGTGATTGGCTGTGAGACTTCAGTGTAAACGCCCACTGCTGTGATTGGCTGCTGTGAGACTTCAGTGTAAACGCCAACTGCTGTGATTGGCTGTAAGAGACTTCATTGTAAACGCCCACTGTTGTGATTGGCTGCTGTGAGACTTCAGTGTAAACGCCAACTGCTGTGATTGGCTGTAAGAGACTTCATTGTAAACGCCCACTGTTGTGATTGGCTGCTGTGAGACTTCAGTGTAAACGCCAACTGCTTTGATTACTGCTGTGATTGGCTGTAAGAGACTTCAGTGTAAACTCCCACTGCTTTGATTGGCTGTGAGACTTCAGTGTAAACACCCACTGCTGTGATTGGCTGTGAGACTTCAGTGTAAATGCCCACTGCTGTGATTGGCTGTAAGAGACTTCAGTGTAAACTCCCACTGCTGTGATTGGCTGTGAGACTTCAGTGTAAACGCCCACTGCTGTGATTGGCTGTGAGACTTCAGTGTAAACGCCCACTGCTGTGATTGGCTGTAAGAGACTTCATTGTAAACGCCCACTGTTGTGATTGGCTGCTGTGAGACTTCAATGTAAACGCCAACTGCTTTGATTACTGCTGTGATTGGCTGTAAGAGACTTCAGTGTAAACTCCCACTGCTTTGATTGGCTGTAAGAGACTTCATTGTAAACTCCCACTGCTTTGATTGCTTTGATCACAGACATGTTGAGCGCATGAATGCAGTGATCTCATCTTTACAACTTGATTTCTACACACTAACAAATGCTTTCATCATAACTAACAGTGCAAACGCAATGTAAATAAGAGATTAATTGATTATAAGTTTTGGTGAAAGTCCAGAATTCAGTCACTGATAAACTTGTGCTGTTTGATTGACAGCTAATCACAGTTTAAATAACAGATTATTTTCATCCTGCTAAGAGAAACTATGAGAAGTTGACCGTTTAGTCACTGGTTTGATTTACTGACACAGACAAAGAACATCTGACTAACATGAATAATTTCATATCACAGATCAGGCATTAGAATTAACACGGTTATTTACATGTTGTGGCATTACTGTCGAGTCCATATCATAAAAGCCTGCACCGGAATTGCGACTGATTTACCAAAGAATCCAGTGAAATGTACAGAATACAAATAAATAATGCTCAACTGAGGCATTCACATTGTTGACAAATAAATAAGCACATTCCTAGCATTAGGATCTTTTGGAAGGTAATGTTATTTTTATTTTGACCGCTCTTCTCTCCCCATCATCTAATGATGACGTAGGCGTTGATCTTCTGCGGTCCTTTACCCATAAAGAGGCTTTCGCTGAGATTTAGTTTTAATAAAAGCTGTTTTTGGAATAACAAGGACGTTTTCAGTTCTATAACTTACAGGATATTCTTATAGTATAATGACCCTTTTATATGTAATAGCTCAAGGAAAATTTGATTTCTCAGTTCATGACCCCTTTAAAGGTTATATAAATATGATAAAACTGATCATTATTTGTATGTTATGTCCAATAACCGAAGTGATTGCTGATATTATAGATCTACTGTAAGTTATAAATCTTATGCGTTTCTACCTAATATATTTTAAGATGATATCGGTTCAATGCTCTAACCTAGAATTTGAAATGCTACAGATGAAAT
>JAPDVR010000016.1:41418644-41421144 GCA_026230005.1 Gila orcuttii | reverse complement strand
CTTGGAGAAAGACGATCACCTGAGTAAGTGTCATGTGACTAATCGCAGGAAATAACGTTGTGACATCACTGATGTCACGTGACTTTGCCGAAATGTATGGCCACTTTTCAGTGATGTCACTGGACCATGACATCATCACACACTGTTTTTGGCATCGCCATGGAGACGGATTATTATAGTCTCTGTCGTCTCGTGATTACAGTAACCAATGTGCCGTAAACATACACTGAAAAAAATTTGGAGTGGGATTTACTTGAAAGAAGCTAGGCAACTTTTTCCACTCAGAAAATGCTAGTAAATTTACAAAGATTTGCCAAGTAAAAACCTAACTATATTTATCAGTAGCTTTAATTAGAAATCTTTAAGTTAAAATTTACTTGGAATATGGAATTAAGTAAACTTTACTCAACCTAGTTAAGTGAAAGTAAAAAGGAAAATAAGTAATTTTAACTTGGCTAGTAAAAAGTTGATTAATATCGATTTAGTTGAAATTTCCTTTGCATTACATTTCACTCTTACAATTTTATTGAATTACACCAGTCATTTATAGTATGTGTTTTACTTAGAGTATCTAAGTAATTTATACTTCATCATGTCAGATGTTAAGCATGATGTGAATGCAAAGACCTCAATACTTGGCAGACAATACACAATGACGGTAACATTTGATGGATCGTTTTTGTGTTTGAATGTGTCATTTTGAGCAGAAAACTTACTCGAAATGTCACAAAATGGCAAGTTACTAATCCTGACAACAAAAGCAATGATAAAACAGTGTAAATACAGCTGGAAACCAGTGAAAAATGAACCTCATTAATTATTCAAGGTCCAGTGCATGATGGGAACCCCAGTATCAGAAAAGTTGAGTAATTTTTACTTAATTTTATTGAGTTGATATTTACGCTTTCATTTCTACTCGCTTGAATTAAGTACTGATATGAAATTTACTTAGTTTTTTTTTATTCTTGCCTGAACCAACTTTTTCTTGTAAATTACATAGTTTTTTTTTCAGTAGTATTTACCTTACCAAAAAATCATTTTTACAGTGATAGCAATGTTTCACTTCTAAATCAAAAGACTAAACAAGAAATTAAATTAAGCAAATGAAGCGACCATTAAGATTCCTTTTCCATTGTGACATTATTTTCATGACAATTAAACAAGTTTCCACCACAATTCTCAATATTAAAGTCCCCCTGTGGTGAAAATCCAGCTTTTAATGTTGTTTATATGTCTATGTGGTGTTATTAATATGCTTTAAGACAAACCATGTGTAAATTCATAAGTCGACAGCATTGCTGAGTATTTTCTGCTTAAAACTGCAGTGAACCAAAGACAGTCTCAAAAACACGGTTTGAAATCGCTGGTGTTTCTGACGTCACAAACTAACTTGTAACCAATCAGATCAACGTGTGATCGTCAACGAGTGGATCTCTAAGTGAGTGAGTGAGTGGAGGCGGGGCTCATTTGCATATTCATAGAACCGCGCATACTAAATGAGGCAAGGGTGTCGAGTTACAGTCAAGATATTTTAAGACATGAAGACTTTTTTTTCTAGGAAAAAAACTTTAAATATGTAATTTTGGTGATCAAAGATGAGTTTTAAGGAATAAAATGACTAAAATTGACTACAGGGGGACTTAAATTAAAGATATTTTATAACAGATAATGAGAATCATGATAGAGAATAATGAATACAAAAACATCTGTGTATATTGATTTGTCCGTGTAGTGCTGCATAACTGATTAATCAGTTGATCGTTTCCTCGATTGAGTAAGAAAGCCAAATTAAATGTATAAAGTAATTCTATTACATTCATAACCCATTGCAACAGATCCTCCGTTTGATGCACACACGCTTGTTATGCAAAATTGAAATCCTCACATGAGTTTCTGACATTTACAGATCAGGATATAACTGTAAAAAGATTTGCACTAGAGAAAGCGTGTCTCAAACACATGAAACGGCACATGCATCTGCCCGAGCGCCTGGTCTCTGTAGCTGTACGCTTGTATTGTCATGTTCGGGGTCATGCTCTCACCCGCTGCAGCTCTTTATGTGTCCTCTGCTGTTTTCTTTGTGCAGTTTCTCCATAGAAATATATTCAATAGTGTACAGTAAAGTGTCTCCATAGAAATATATTCAATAGTGTACAGTAAAGTGTCTCCATAGAAATATATTCAATAGTGTACAGTAAAGTGTCTCCATAGAAATATATTCAATAGTGTACAGTAAAGTGTCAGGCAGGTTTTCTGAGCAGAAATGCCCCGTAAAGAGATGTGTTTAGGTGTTTCACCAGCGGTGGTGTGTGTATTGGTTCCCCATAACATCAACACTAGTGATGCACCGAAATTACAATTCTGGCCCGAAACCGAAAATTCTGGATGCTCCTGGTTGAAAACCGTGATTTTTAAAAATGATTTATTTCTTATTTTAAATTAGCTTATTTTTGTATAATTGTATTAATATTAGTATAATTAGTATAATTGTATTAATTGT
>JAPDVR010000016.1:41406144-41408644 GCA_026230005.1 Gila orcuttii | reverse complement strand
TATCAATCATATATCTATCTATCTATCTATCTATCTATCTATCTATCTATCAATCTATCATATATCTATCTATCTTATATCAATCTATCTATCTATCTATCTATCTATCTATCTATCTATCTATCTATCTATCTATCAATCATCTATCTATCATATATCTATCTGTCTATCTATCAATCATATATCTATCATATATCTATCTGTCTATCAATCAATCATATATCTATCATATATCTATCTATCTATCTATCTATCTATCTATCTATCATATATCTATCTATCATATATCTATCTATCTATCTATCTATCTATCTATCTATCAATCTATCATATATCTATCTATCTTATATCAATCTATCTATCTATCTATCTATCTATCTATCTATCTATCTATCTATCTATCTATCTATCTATCAATCATCTATCTATCATATATCTATCTGTCTATCTATCAATCATCTATCTATCATATATCTATCTGTCTATCTATCAATCATATATCTATCATATATCTATCTATCTATCTATCTATCTATCTATCTATCTATCATATATCTATCTATCATATATCTATCTATCTATCTATCTATCTATCTATCTATCTATCTATCATATATCTATCTATCAATCATATATCTATCTATCTATCTATCTATCTATCTATCATATATCTATCTATCTATCTATCTATCATATATCTATCTATCTATCTATCTATCATATATCTATCTATCTATCTATCTATCATATATCTATCTATCTATCTATCAATCATATATCTATCTAGCTATCTATCATATATCTATCTATCTATCTATCTATCTATCTATCTATCATATATCTATCTATCTATCATATATCTATCTATCTATCTATCTATCAATCATATATCTATCTATCTATCTATCATATATCTATCTATCTATCTATCTATCTATTTATCTATCTATCTATCTATCTATCATATATATATCTATCATATATCTATCTATCTATCTATCTATCAATCATATATCTATCTAGCTATCTATCATATATCTATCTATCTATCAAATCATATATCTATCTATCTATCTATCTATCTATCATATATCTATCTATCATATATCTATCTATCTATCTATCTATCTATCTATCTATCTATCTTATATCAATCTATCAATCTATCAATCTATCAATCTATCAATCTATCTATCTATCTATCTATCATATATCTATCTATCTATCTATCTATCATATATCTATCTATCTATCTATCAATCATCTATCTATCATATATCTATCTGTCTATCTATCAATCATATATCTATCATATATCTATCTATCTATCTATCTATCTATCTATCTATCTATCAATCATCTATCTATCATATATCTATCTGTCTATCTATCAATCATATATCTATCATATATCTATCTATCTATCTATCTATCTATCTATCTATCTATCTATCTATCTATCTATCTATCTATCTGTCTATCTATCAATCATATATCTATCATATATCTATCTATCTATCTATCTATCAATCATATATCTATCTATCTATCTATCTATCTATCTTATATCAATCTATCTATCATTTATCTATCTATCTATCTATCTATCTATCTATCTATCTATCTATCTATCTATCTATCTATCTATCTATCTATCAATCATATATCTATCTATCTATCTATCTATCTATCTATCTATCTATCTATCTATCTATCTTATATCAATCTATCTATCATTTATCTATCTATCTATCTATCAATCATCTATCTATCTATCTATCTATCTATCTATCTGTCTATCTGTCAATCATATATCTATCATATATCTATCTATCTATCTATCTATCTATCTATCAATCATATATCTATCTATCTATCTATCTTATATCAATCTATCTATCATTTATCTATCTATCTATCTATCTATCTATCTATCTATCTATCTATCTATCTATCTATCTATCTATCTATCTATCTATCTATCATATATCTATCTATCATATATCTATCTATCTATCTATCATATATCTATCTATCTATCTATCAATCATCTATCTATCATATATCTATCTGTCTATCTATCAATCATATATCTATCATATATCTATCATATATCTATCTATCTATCTATCTATCTATCTATCTATCAATCATATATCTATCTATCTATCTATCTATCTATCTATCTATCTATCTATCTTATATCAATCTATCTATCATTTATCTATCTATCTATCTATCAATCATCTATCTATCTATCTATCTATCTATCTATCTATCTATCTATCTATCTATCTATCTATCTATCTATCTGTCTATCTATCAATCATATATCTATCATATATCTATCTATCTATCTATCAATCATATATCTATCTATCTATCTATCTATCTATCTATCTATCTTATATCAATCTATCTATCATTTATCTATCTATCTATCTATCTATCAATCATATATCTATCTATCTATCTATCTATCTATCTATCTATCTATCTA
>JAPDVR010000016.1:41398644-41401144 GCA_026230005.1 Gila orcuttii | reverse complement strand
TCTATCTATCATATATCTATCTATCTATCTATCTATCATATATCTATCTATCTATCTATCAATCATATATCTATCTAGCTATCTATCATATATCTATCTATCTATCTATCTATCTATCTATCTATCTATCATATATCTATCTATCTATCATATATCTATCTATCTATCTATCTATCAATCATATATCTATCTATCTATCATATATCTATCTATCTATCTATCTATCTATTTATCTATCTATCTATCTATCATATATATATCTATCATATATCTATCTATCTATCTATCTATCAATCATATATCTATCTAGCTATCTATCATATATCTATATATCTATCAAATCATATATCTATCTATCTATCTATCTATTTATCTATCTATCATATATCTATCTATCATATATCTATCTATCTATCTATCTATCTATCTATCTATCTATCTATCTATCTTATATCTATCTATCTTATATCAATCTATCAATCTATCAATCTATCAATCTATCAATCTATCTATCTATCTATCTATCTATCATATATCTATCTATCTATCTATCATATATCTATCTATCTATCTATCAATCATCTATCTATCATATATCTATCTGTCTATCTATCAATCATATATCTATCTATCTATCTATCTATCTATCTATCTATCTATCTATCAATCATCTATCTATCATATATCTATCTGTCTATCTATCAATCATATATCTATCATATATCTATCTATCTATCTATCTATCTATCTATCTATCAATCATATATCTATCTATCTATCTATCTTATATCAATCTATCTATCATTTATCTATCTATCTATCTATCAATCATCTATCTATCTATCTATCTATCTATCTATCTGTCTATCTATCAATCATATATCTATCATATATCTATCTATCTATCTATCAATCATATATCTATCTATCTATCTATCTATCTTATATCAATCTATCTATCATTTATCTATCTATCTATCTATCTATCTATCTATCTATCTATCTATCTATCTATCTATCAATCATATATCTATCTATCTATCTATCTATCTATCTTATATCAATCTATCTATCATTTATCTATCTATCTATCTATCAATCATCTATCTATCTATCTATCTATCTATCTATCAATCATATATCTATCTATCTATCTATCTATCTATCTTATATCAATCTATCTATCATTTATCTATCTATCTATCTATCTATCTATCTATCTATCATATATCTATCTATCATATATCTATCAATCTATCTATCTATCTATCTATCATATATCTATCTATCTATCAATCATCTATCTATCATATATCTATCTGTCTATCTATCAATCATATATCTATCATATATCTATCTATCTATCTATCTATCTATCTATCTATCTATCTATCTATCTATCTGTCTATCTATCAATCATATATCTATCATATATCTATCTATCTATCTATCTATCAATCATATATCTATCTATCTATCTATCTATCTATCTTATATCAATCTATCTATCATTTATCTATCTATCTATCTATCTATCTATCTATCTATCTATCTATCTATCTATCTATCTATCTATCAATCATATATCTATCTATCTATCTATCTATCTATCTATCTATCTATCTATCTATCTTATATCAATCTATCTATCATTTATCTATCTATCTATCTATCAATCATCTATCTATCTATCTATCTATCTATCTATCTATCTGTCTATCTGTCAATCATATATCTATCATATATCTATCTATCTATCTATCTATCTATCTATCAATCATATATCTATCTATCTATCTATCTTATATCAATCTATCTATCATTTATCTATCTATCTATCTATCTATCTATCTATCTATCTATCTATCTATCTATCTATCTATCTATCATATATCTATCTATCATATATCTATCTATCTATCTATCATATATCTATCTATCTATCTATCAATCATCTATCTATCATATATCTATCTGTCTATCTATCAATCATATATCTATCATATATCTATCATATATCTATCTATCTATCTATCTATCTATCTATCTATCAATCATATATCTATCTATCTATCTATCTATCTATCTATCTATCTATCTATCTTATATCAATCTATCTATCATTTATCTATCTATCTATCTATCAATCATCTATCTATCTATCTATCTATCTATCTATCTATCTATCTATCTATCTATCTATCTATCTGTCTATCTATCAATCATATATCTATCATATATCTATCTATCTATCTATCAATCATATATCTATCTATCTATCTATCTATCTATCTATCTATCTATCTTATATCAATCTATCTATCATTTATCTATCTATCTATCTATCTATCAATCATATATCTATCTATCTATCTATCTATCTATCTATCTATCTATCTATCTATCTATCTATCTATCTATCATATATCTAACTATCTATCTATATCTATCTATCATATATCTATCTATCTATCTATCTATCATATATCTATCTATCATA
>JAPDVR010000016.1:41366144-41393644 GCA_026230005.1 Gila orcuttii | reverse complement strand
ATATCTATCTATCTATCATATATCTATCTATCTATCTATCTATCAATCATATATCTATCTATCTATCATATATCTATCTATCTATCTATCTATCTATTTATCTATCTATCTATCTATCATATATATATCTATCATATATCTATCTATCTATCTATCTATCAATCATATATCTATCTAGCTATCTATCATATATCTATATATCTATCAAATCATATATCTATCTATCTATCTATCTATTTATCTATCTATCATATATCTATCTATCATATATCTATCTATCTATCTATCTATCTATCTATCTATCTATCTATCTATCTTATATCTATCTATCTTATATCAATCTATCAATCTATCAATCTATCAATCTATCTATCTATCTATCTATCTATCATATATCTATCTATCTATCTATCATATATCTATCTATCTATCTATCAATCATCTATCTATCATATATCTATCTGTCTATCTATCAATCATATATCTATCTATCTATCTATCTATCTATCTATCTATCTATCTATCTATCAATCATCTATCTATCATATATCTATCTGTCTATCTATCAATCATATATCTATCATATATCTATCTATCTATCTATCTATCTATCTATCTATCAATCATATATCTATCTATCTATCTATCTTATATCAATCTATCTATCATTTATCTATCTATCTATCTATCAATCATCTATCTATCTATCTATCTATCTATCTGTCTATCTATCAATCATATATCTATCATATATCTATCTATCTATCTATCAATCATATATCTATCTATCTATCTATCTATCTATCTTATATCAATCTATCTATCATTTATCTATCTATCTATCTATCTATCTATCTATCTATCTATCTATCTATCTATCAATCATATATCTATCTATCTATCTATCTATCTATCTTATATCAATCTATCTATCATTTATCTATCTATCTATCTATCAATCATCTATCTATCTATCTATCTATCTATCTATCAATCATATATCTATCTATCTATCTATCTATCTATCTTATATCAATCTATCTATCATTTATCTATCTATCTATCTATCTATCTATCTATCTATCATATATCTATCTATCATATATCTATCAATCTATCTATCTATCTATCATATATCTATCTATCTATCAATCATCTATCTATCATATATCTATCTGTCTATCTATCAATCATATATCTATCATATATCTATCTATCTATCTATCTATCTATCTATCTATCTATCTATCTATCTATCAATCATATATCTATCTATCTATCTATCTATCTATCTTATATCAATCTATCTATCATTTATCTATCTATCTATCTATCAATCATCTATCTATCTATCTATCTATCTATCTGTCTATCTGTCAATCATATATCTATCATATATCTATCTATCTATCTATCTATCTATCAATCATATATCTATCTATCTATCTATCTATCTATCTATCTATCTATCTATCTATCTATCTATCTATCTATCTTATATCAATCTATCTATCATTTATCTATCTATCTATCTATCAATCATATATCTATCTATCTATCTATCTATCTATCTATCTATCATATATCTAACTATCTATCTATCTATCTATCTATCTATCATATATCTATCTATCTATCTATCTATCATATATCTATCATATATCTATCTATCTATCAATCATATATCTATCTATCTATCTATCTTATATCTATCTATCTATCTATCTATCTATCTATCTATCTATCTATCTATCTATCTATCTATCTTATATCAATCTATCTATCATATATCTATCTATCTATCTATCTATCTATCTATCTATCTATCTATCTATCTATCTATCTATCTATCTATCTATCTATCTATCTATCAATCATATATCTATCTATCTATCTATCTATCTATCTATCTATCTATCTATCTATCTATCTATCTATCTATCTATCTATCTATCTATCTATCTATCATATATCTATCAATCATATATCTATCTATCTATCTATCTATCAATCATATATCTATATATCTATCTATCTATCAATCATATATCTATCTATTTATCTATCTATCTATCTTATATCAATCAATCTATCTATCTATCTATCTATCTATCTATCAATCATATATCTATCTATCTATCTATCTATCTATCTATCTATCTATCTATCTATCATATATCTATCTATCTATCTATCTATCTATCTATCAATCATATATCTATCTATCTATCTATCTATCTATCTATCTATCTATCTATCTATCTATCTATCTATCTATCTATCTATCTATCTATCTATCTATCTATCTATCTATCTATCTATCTATCTATCATATATCTATCAATCATATATCTATCAATCATATATCTATCTATCTATCTATCAATCATATATCTATCTATCTATCAATCTATCTATCTATCTATCATATATCTATCTATCTATCAATCATATATCTATCTATCTATCTATCAATCATATATCTATCTATCTATCTATCTATCTATCTATCTATCTATCTATCTATCTATCTATCTATCTATCTATCTATCTATCTATCTATCTATCTATCTATCTATCTATCTATCTATCTATCTATCTATCTATCTATCTATCTATCTAAATAAATGTTCTATCTATCTATCTAAATAAATGTTCTTCCTTAAAATACAGGTTGGATAAGTCAGGACACCCCTATGTTAAATTCCCATAGAGGCAGCAGATTTTTATTTTTAAAGGCCAGTTATTTCATGGATCCAGGATAATATGCATCCTGATAAAGTTCCCTTGGCCTTTGGAATTAAAATATCCCACATTATCACATTCCCTTCACCATACCTAGAGATTAGCATGGTGTTATTTCAGTTAGCCTAATAGCTGGTTTGATTTGCATTGAGAGATGATCTTATGGAAAGTGCCCCATGCCGATCTCTAGGTATGATGAAGGGAATGTGATGATGTGGGATATTTTAATTCCAAAGGCCAAGGGAACTTTATCAGGATGCATAGTATCCTGGATCCATGAAATAACTGGCCTTTAAAAATAAAAATCTGCTGTCTCTATGGGAACTTAACATAGGGGTGTCCTGACTTATCCAACCTGTATTTTAAGGAAGAACATTTATTTAATTATGATACATTATTCATACACAAAGAAAATTGGTGTCCTTAAAGGTTGGATTTTTCCTCATTTTTCCAATTAAGGCATTAAGATCAATTTCCAAAAGATGATTTTTTATTCCTCTTTTTAGGCAACTTTAGCATGGGTGTCCTAACTTATTCACACCACTGTATATCTATCATCTATCTATCTATCTATCTATCCATCATATATCTATCATATATCTATCCATCATATATCTATCTATCTATCTATCTATCTATCTATCTATCTATCTATCTATCATATCTATCCATCATATATCTATCTATCCATATATCTATCTATCATATATCTATCTATCTATCCATCATATATCTATCTATCTATCCATCATATATCTATCATATATCTATCTATCCATCATATATCTATCTATCTATCTATCTATCTATCTATCCATCATATATCTATCATATATCTATCTATCCATCATATATCTATCTATCTATCTATCTATCTATCAATCTATCCATCATATATCTATCATATATCTATCTATCCATCATATATCTATCTATATCTATCTATCTATCTATATCTATCTATCTGTCTATCTATCTATCATATCTATCGATCATATATCTATCTATCTATCTATCTATCTATCTATCTATCATATATGTGTTCGTTCAAGTGCATAGAGATGCAGAAGAGGAATCAGTTTGCTGTTCTGAAACGCACCCCTCTGTGTGTGTGTGTGTGTGTGCGCCCTTCAGGTGTGCATAACAGATAATACTGAGCGAGTAAAAAATTGATGGTGAAACTCCGCAATTAATCAGCAGAACACACTCGTGCCGAACCGTAGGGCCTGTCCGTACGTCACGACGGTCAGTTTAACCCTCGCATAGCGGAGTATTGAGTAAAGTGATGACAGCTACAGCCATAGTGACTTTAAATACGACGATGAGGGGTTTTGTGTGTGATATCATGGACTGCCGCTGCCAGTAGATTAGTGTGTGTGTGTGCGGACACCAGTCACTCCAAGACGCAGCCTCCAAGTTCATCTTAGAAAGGGAAACGGAAGTTCCCATACGGCTCAGCCCTCCGGTTCAGTGCTTGAACAACACTAGTGCAGTTCTTCTAGAACACTGGGCTTTCTTTTGGATGAACCTGAGATGAAATTGTTAGATTATTTGTGCTGGACTCGCCGTGTGTGTGTGTGTGTGTGCGTGTGTGCGCTTGATCTGAGGTGACCTGTTGTGCCTGGCCTTTTAAAAGCTCTCTGTGCATGACCTCTCCACACTTTCTGTTTTCAGCATTTACTCCTTCGTTCTCGTGATGAGCTGTTAAAGATGCTGGTCCTCCACACACACACACACACACACACACACTCAGAGTTTCCGTCTTCTCTGTGTAAAGATAGATCACTTATAGGACTAGAGTGCAGTGCAAGAGGATTGGGTTTCATACGTCAGTGCTCGTCTCAAACTGAGGGAATCATCCAGTTTCAGGATCTGTATGGATTTTGTCCATTATGAAAAAGCCAGGCTGGAATCCAAGACACTTTACTAATGAAAGACACAAATATACTCCGTTAGAGAGAAAGATAAAGAGAGAGCGAGAGAGAGAGAGAGACGGAGAGAGAGAGAGAGAGAGACAGAGAGAGAGAGAGACGGAGAGAGAGACTGAGAGAGAGAGAGAGAGAGAGAGAGAGTGAGAGAGAGAGTGAGAGAGTCAAGGGGATTTCTGACCGACTCTGAGATATCACTCAACATTACACTGTCTAGACTACATTCTCAAAGACACACACACACACACACACACACACACACACACACACACACACACACTCACTCACTCACTCACTCACTCACTCACTCACTCACTCACTCACTCACTCACTCACTCACTCACTCACTCACTCACTCACTCACTCACTCACTCTGTCTCTCTCTCTCTCTCTCTCTCTCTCTCTCTCTCACACACACACACACACACACACACACTAATTTCTGTGGAAACCGTGATTCATTTATTTCCCATTTTTAACATTATAAATGTATTTACTGTCTCTTTTGACTAATTTAATGCATCCTTTCTGAATAAAAAGCAATAATTTATTTTAAACTTTTGAATGGTTGTGTATGTCAGGACTAGAAAAGCTGTTTCATGTGCAAAAATCTCTAATTTTCTCCAGAAGATGTTCAAATCTTTGCACTGAATGTCTTTCTCTTAGATTTGACCAAAATGATTTCAGAAATGATCCAGCAAGCCAACACAATGAGACGAGCTGGAGATATTAGGATGATTATAATGATCTAAATGAGATAATTAAGCACGTGGGAGATTAATCTGGGAGACCGCCCAACGAACGCAGTTTTAATTAGAAGACGTTTCACAGCAGTGGATTATCACATTTATCCTGTTTTCAAGCATGCTGCCATCATTGCTCTGGGATTTCTGCTGTTCTTTAATGAATTTCAGGATGGATTAGTTTTCACCTGTAAAGATGGAGGCAGAAGAGTGTTGAAATCTGTGAACTAATTCATTTAGACACTTTGTGAGCTTTAATAAATAACAGGCTACACTTTCTTTCATGCTTTCATGTCAAACCATTTTCTGTTCTACTCCTTTGCGGTAAACCAGCACTTTCTGTGAACGAAGGACAAACCGTCAGATCGGCTCCAGTAGAGGCTGATGGAAGTGTGTGTTTGACCTCTGTTTGTCTGGTCACACACTCTCTCACACACTCTCTCACACACACACACACACACACACACACACACACACACCGGCAGGTGTCCTAATGGCAGTGACGATGCTGTTAACTGATTTTAAGGAGGAAACCAGGCTAAGCACATCAGACTTCCACACCTCTCGTGAGTGAGTGAGTGAGTGAGTGTCAGTGAGTGAGTGAGTGAGTGAGTGAGTGTCAGTGAGTGAGTGAGTGTCAGTGAGTGTCAGTGAGTGTCAGTGAGTGTCAGTGAGTGTCAGTGAGTGTCAGTGAGTGTCAGTGAGTGTCAGTGAGTGTCAGTGAGTGTCAGTGAGTGTCAGTGAGTGTCAGTGAGTGAGTGAGTGTCAGTGAGTGTCAGTGAGTGTCAGTGAGTGAGTGTCAGTGAGTGAGAGAGTGAGTGTCAGTGAGTGAGTGAGTGAGTGAGTGAGTGTCAGTGAGTGTCAGTGAGTGAGTGAGTGTCAGTGAGTGAGTGAGTGTCAGTGAGTGAGTGAGTGTCAGTGAGTGAGTGAGTGAGTGTCAGTGAGTGAGTGTCAGTGAGTGAGTGTCAGTGAGTGAGTGAGTGTCAGTGAGTGAGTGTCAGTGAGTGAGAGAGTGAGTGTCAGTGAGTGAGTGAGTGAGTGAGTGTCAGTGAGTGTCAGTGAGTGAGTGAGTGTCAGTGAGTGAGTGAGTGTCAGTGAGTGAGTGAGTGTCAGTGAGTGAGTGAGTGAGTGTCAGTGAGTGAGTGAGTGAGTGTCAGTGAGTGAGTGAGTGAGTGTCAGTGAGTGAGTGAGTGAGTGTCAGTGAGTGAGTGAGTGAGTGTCAGTCAGTGAGTGAGTGAGAGTGAGTGAGTGAGTGAGTGAGTGAGAGTGAGTGAGTGAGTGTCAGTGAGTGAGTGTCAGTGAGTGAGTGAGTGTCAGTGAGTGAGTGAGTGTCAGTGAGTGAGTGAGTGTCAGTGAGTGAGTGAGTGTCAGTGAGTGTCAGTCAGTGAGTGTCAGTGAGTGAGTGAGTGAGTGTCAGTGAGTGAGAGTGAGTGAGTGAGTGAGTGTCAGTGAGTGAGTGAGTGAGTGAGTGTCAGTGAGTGTCAGTGAGTGTCAGTGAGTGAGAGTGAGTGAGTGAGTGAGTGTCAGTGAGTGTCAGTGAGTGAGAGTGAGTGAGTGAGTGAGTGTCAGTGAGTGTCAGTGAGTGTCAGTGAGAGTGAGTGAGTGAGTGAGTGTCAGTGAGTGAGTGAGTGTCAGTGAGTGTCAGTGAGTGAGTGAGTGTGTGTCAGTGAGTGAGTGTGAATGTGTGTCAGTGAGTGAGTGTGAATGTGTGAGTGTGTGGGCTCTGTTCTGTTTGGCGAGATGTCACTGCTGTCTGAAGACTTCTCTTTAATAAGATGAACACAGTGGGGACTCACACACACAGACACACAAACACACACACGAGGGGTGTGGAAGTCTGAGGTGCTTAGCCTGGTTTACTCCTTAAAATCAGTGAGTTAACAGCATCGTCACTGCCATTACGACACCTGCCGGTGTGTGTGTGTGTGTGTGTGTGTGTGGGCTCTGTTCAGTGTCAGTGTGACAGCAGAGTTATCACGGCTGTCTGAAGACTTCTCTTTAATAAGATGAACACGCCGGACACACACAGACACAGACACACACACACACACACACACACACACACACGCTGAGCTCCATCAAAGGCCTTTCTAAGCATGTCAGAATCATCTTCAGAACAGATGCTGAACCTGAACATGTCCAGGGCATTACACCAAACTGCAAGGGGGAAAATAGTAATATAATGTTATATTTTAAAATATTAAGTAAAATTGTATTTAGCATAAAGAGAGTGACGCCTATTTTAAAACTTTATTTTTAAGATTGTTTCTTTTGTTTCTTTTTATTGTTTTCTGTGATTTTTATTTCATTTCTTTTCTTTTTTCTTTGCTTTGTTTTGTTTATTGTTTTTTTCTGTTTTTTATTTAATTTATTTACTTATTTTTGTCCGGCACGAGTAAAATAATTAATACTTTTTACAAATCAGTAATTTTTCAAAAAATGTGAAACTTTTATACGCCATTTATACGACGCCATGTTCACTTTAATACGTAAAACTTCTTATGTGTTTTAGCCGTTCATTTACACGACAATGGTGTTTTGAGGGCCTGAAAACGCAAATTTTAGAAAACAGGTTTTAAAGTGCAAGTTTTTGAAAACGATCCTGTTATCGTCTCCGTGTGAACAATGAAAACTTGAATTTGTGAAATGGTGATGTAATGCACATGCGTATTACGTGCTCAGTCTATAGCCGCACAGTGTTACTTTACAAAAAGTGACATCGCCATCTACTGGCCTGGCAGCAGAATACAGCCAAATACAGCCGAATAGAGTAGAATACAGTAGAATACAGCCGAATACACAGCTGAATACAGCCAAATACTGCAGAATACAGCCAAATACTGCAGAATACAGCCAAATACAGCAGAATACAGCAGAATACAGCCAAATACTGCAGAATACAGCCGAATACAGCAGAATACAGCCGAATACAGTAGAATACAACCGAATACAGTCGAATACAGTAGAATACAGCCGAATACAGTAGAATACAACCGAATACAGTAGAATACAGTCGAATACAGTAGAATACAGCAGAATACAGTCAAATACAGTAGAATACAGTCGAATACAGTAGAATACAGCCGAATACAGCAGAATACAGCCGAATACAGTAGAATACAGCCGAATACAGTAGAATACAACCGAATACAGTAGAATACAGCCGAATACACAGCCGAATACACAGCCGAATACAGTAGAATACAGCCGAATACACAGCCGAATACAGTAGAATACAGCCGAATACACAGCCGAATACAGCGATTAGGCGTTTTCACGAATGGGGTTTTTGACAACACTGTCGTCTGTTCACGAAAAACACAAGGGAAAAACTTTATTGTTTGTAGTACTGTACATCATTGTCATGTAAACATACCCCTAATTGTGAGTGATTCAGCAGTACTGCGTCCTCTCTCTCTCTCGCTCTCTCTCTCTCTCTCTCCCTCTCTCTCTACCTCTCTCTCTCTCTCCCTCTCTCTCTCCCTACATCACGTCTGCACAATAAGAGACTGTTTAAGTCTTGCCAATTTAAACATTTAAATGTTGTTACCCCACTCTCTGAGAGACGGGCGCGCTCACACTCAAAGCATACACTCATAAAAAAAAAACTCCAAGCATCTCACGAGTATCAAATTGATTGTTTGTGGCTAATACTGTGCTTAAAAGGTCAAATACACACAAATATTACCATCTTGGTGAGGATTCAAATTAACACAGTCGGATTTGTCTTATGAAAACATAAACAGTTGAGAAAGTAAACACGTGTATCAGTATATTAGATCAGTGCATTCACTCTTAAAGTGACAGCAGCCTAATATTCCTGCTGATGTCTGTGTTTAATCAAACAACAAAGACAAAGAGAAAATCACACTGCTCTTGACTGAATAAGTTTTGTAACTTTAATGGTAAGGATTAATTTATTCAGGGAAGATATTTTACATTTGATTCCATATTCAGTTTCTGTAGTATTTCTTACCTGAATAGTACACCTACCTGATATTACCTGCCTACCTTTATTTAATCTGTATCTTTATTCTATTGTATTTAATTGTTCTACTGCTTGTAATTTGTTTATTTGTTCTTATTTTATTAGTTGTCTTTTTTTTGTAAATTCTGTTCAGCATTTGTAATCAGGCCTGTGCTGTGTGTAAGTTATTGTGCCACAAAATTGCCCCCTTGTAAAAACAAAAATACATTGCATTTGCGCAACCAAACATTTAGATGAAATAATTACATTTTTTTTAAAATGTCTAAAAAATGTGAAGAAAGAATCACTTAATGGAGGAATTCCCCCATTTAACAAAACAATATTCAGAGTAGGCCCTGAATTAAAGGAATAGTTCACCCAAAAATGAAAATTAAACATTCTTTACATTCTCGTTGTTGTTGTTGTTGTTGTTTTTGAATTTGTGGGTAAATGATCTATTACTGTCATGAAAACCGCTGATCTGTCAAAGGCTTTGTTTTTATGCAGTATGTCTGAGCCTGTATTCTGTCTGATATTAATAATAGACACACTGTCCGTGTTGTAGTCCGTGTGTTGTTGCGTGTGTGTGTGTCAGCAGTAATCGAGTGTAGGGATCGCGCTGAAGAAGTCATCAGTCATCAGTAGATTATCTCACTCTACAGGGTTTAGATGTTCCTCTCCACCTCTGTCTGAAGTGGGGATTGGATTGCACTTGTGTGGAGCGGTGTAATTTCAGATTACACGAGGGCTTTGGACTCTGATGGCATTACGGTGTGTGTGTGTGTGTGTGTGTGTGTGTGTGTTTTGAGCGCTGAGAGTGGGCATCTCTCCCAGAAAAAGCCTGCTTGCTCAGGATTATCCCACAAAGCATAAATCCTTTCGATTCTTTCTTTTCTAGAGAGTGTTGAGAGAGCAAAGAAAGAAAAGCAACAAGCTCAGTCAGCTGAGGAACAGAAGTCTCGTACACAGAAGTCTCGTACACAGAAGTCTCATACACAGAAGTCTCGTACACAGAAGTCTCGTACACAGAAGTCTCGCACACAGAAGTCTCGTACACTGAAGTCTCGTGTACTGAAGTCTCGTACACTGAAGTCTCGTACACTGAAGTCTCGTACACAGAAGTCTCGTACACAGAAGTCTCGTACACAGAAGTCTCGTACACAGAAGTCTCGTACACAGAAGTCTCGTACACAGAAGTCTCGTACACTGAAGTCTCGCGCACAGAAGTCTCGTACACAGAAGTCTCGCACACAGAAGTCTCGTACACTGAAGTCTCGTGTACAGAAGTCTCGTGTACAGAAGTCTCGTGTACAGAAGTCTCGTGTACAGAAGTCTCGCGCACAGAAGTCTCGCGCACAGAAGTCTCGCACACAGAAGTCTCGCACACAGAAGTCTCGCACACAGAAGTCTCGCGCACAGAAGTCTCGCGCACAGAAGTCTCGCGCACAGAAGTCTCGCGCACAGAAGTCTCGCGCACAGAAGTCTCGCGCACTGAAGTCTCGCGCACAGAAGTCTCGCGCACAGAAGCCTCGCGCACAGAAGCCTCGCGCACAGAAGCCTCGCGCACAGAAGTCTCGCGCACAGAAGTCTCGCGCACTGAAGTCTCGCGCACTGAAGTCTCGCGCACTGAAGTCTCGCGCACTGAAGTCTCGCGCACAGAAGTCTCGCGCACTGAAGTCTCGCGCACTGAAGTCTCGCGCACAGAAGTCTCGCGCACAGAAGTCTCGCGCACAGAAGTCTCGCGCACAGAAGTCTCGCGCACAGAAGTCTCGCGCACAGAAGTCTCGCGCACAGAAGTCTCGCGCACAGAAGTCTCGCGCACAGAAGTCTCGCGCACAGAAGTCTCGCGCACAGAAGTCTCGCGCACAGAAGTCTCGCGCACAGAAGCCTCGCGCACAGAAGCCTCGCGCACAGAAGCCTCGCGCACAGAAGTCTCGCGCACTGAAGTCTCGCGCACAGAAGCCTCGCGCACAGAAGCCTCGCGCACAGAAGCCTCGGGCACAGAAGTCTCGGGCACAGAAGCCTCGCGCACAGAAGCCTCGGGCACAGAAGCCTCGGGCACAGAAGCCTCGCGCACAGAAGCCTCGGGCACAGAAGCCTCGGGCACAGAAGCCTCGCGCACAGAAGCCTCGGGCACAGAAGCCTCGCGCACAGAAGCCTCGCGCACAGAAGCCTCGGGCACAGAAGTCTCGGGCACAGAAGCCTCGGGCACAGAAGTCTCGGGCACAGAAGTCTCGGGCACAGAAGCCTCGGGCACAGAAGTCTCGGGCACAGAAGTCTCGGGCACAGAAGTCTCGCGCACAGAAGTCTCGCGCACAGAAGTCTCGCGCACAGAAGTCTCGCGCACAGAAGTCTCGCGCACAGAAGTCTCGCGCACAGAAGTCTCGCGCACAGAAGTCTCGCGCACAGAAGTCTCGCGCACAGAAGCCTCGCGCACAGAAGTCTCGCGCACAGAAGTCTCGTACAACGCAGGGGTTGTCTACACTTAAAGCTGATGTGTTATTTGAATATTTATTTTAAATATTTGTATAAATTATTTATGAAATAATTATTGAAATATAATAATAATTATAGTAATAATAATAAGTATTATTATTATCAGTAGTAGTAGTATTTAACGGATTAGTAGTAGTACTTGTTTTTATCTATTGTTATTATCATCAGCCAATGTCAGAATATAATTTGAGAAAATCTCACATCGTGTTCACGTGAGCTGGGTCTGGCGTGTGTTTCTGGACATGTGTTGACCTCTGGGGTCACAGCATCGATCGCTCCGTCAGGGAAGGTCATGACCCGAGACATGGAGAAAACGGCCAGCCTCACTAAAACACTTGTTTAAATGTCACGAATGACTGGCTGGTTACACGACACCAGCTCTCTCTCCCCGGCGGAGAGGAACAGTGTTTAACTGTAAACCAGTGCAGCTTCATCCCTTTAAAGGCCACAGAAAACAAGGCTCAAAATATCCCCTCATTCCCTACACATGTCATCCTTATTACCGTCTGAAAAACAACCCCTATTAACGTATGCCTGTGAGAAACATGCTTGAATTATTACCTTTTGTTTATTGGTGCATAACATAAATGTTCTTTCGACTGGATAATTGAATGCTGTCATAATAAATGAAGAAGTGTGTTGAGGAAAAGCTGAACGTGCAGCTGAATAAGCCATTGCTCAGTGTTGCTGTGTGTCTCGTGGTTGCAGGTAATGTGGTGGACATCTACCAGCGTGAGTTCCTGGCTCTGAGAGACCGTCTTCACTCGGCTGAGCAGGAGAACCTGAAGCGCTCCAAAGAGCTGAACCTGGTGCTGGACGAGATCAAGCGGGCCATCGCAGAGAAGCAGGCGCTGCGGGACATCAACCGCACCTGGAGCAGCCTGTCCGGTGACGTACAGCTCAGATTACACTTTTTTATTTCAATGAAATCAATGTACTATAACGCATGGGCGTCAGAACCATTGTATATGTGTGGGACAAGACACACCCACTTTTTAAGACCAATGATATTGGACCCACTCACTTCTACCATCTCTATCAGCGCATGTCTGTTCACTTTTCAGAGCGCCGTCAGTCAAATCCATTCCAATTGAGAAAAGCCCTAATAAATTAAACTCCATTTCGCGTTTTAGCTACAGCCTTGATTTCCACGCTTCTGCTCAAATCCATTCCACCTCATTCAGAGTCCCAATAGGCCCAGTCCCAATTCGCCTACTTATACTACGACCTAAAAGTATGTACTCTTTTTGTGAAGAAAAAGTACATACTTTTGAGTGTGTAGCAAAAGAGTAGGCAAGCTTTGGGACATACTATCACGTCATCTTTAACGGACAGATCTGTCATCCTGTCACCATAAACTGCCCTGTCAATCATCTCGTCACAGTTAAAATCCTCCATTCAATCTAATTTGATTTCCTACCGTTTCGGAGAGCACGTTCATCTGCCGGTCGTGGGTCTTTCATGCAGAGACTCTCCTCGTGTGTTTGCAATTTGAATATAATGATGCATTTAAAAGGTAATGGCTAAACGTATCTTTACAAAAGTTCACAATGCTGCTGCAGATGCAATATAATGTAGACAACGTTGAATAAATACATTTTCGTCAGGTTAGATACTGATAATGAATCACTCAAACGGAGCTTCTAACAGTTAGAATACAGATCATACGAAGTTTAAAACGTTTAAATAGACATATCAAGTAGTAATTAATTAATGTACATGAATCTTAGTTGATTATTGGCTATTAGAGCTGGTTTGGTTGCTGAGACTCGCAGAGACGGCACGCACTGTTTGATTTGTGACCGTGCTGTGCTTATTCCATTCCTTCGAGTAGCCTATCATATTGTACAAGGCTTAAATCATTTAAATATACATACAATAATATACAATATCATATCGTAGAACGTTTATAAGCCTATTTGAGTTGATATTACTCTTGCCGAGCTCTGATTTCTGAGAGATGCACGCATAGACGGATTTGCACTCGTTTCATTTTTACTCTCACTCATTCACTTCACTCATTATTGCAGAGAGATTTTAGAAAAGGTATTTGGCTTCGGGAACACCCCTAATCTACTCCAGTAAAAACATTCTGGAGGATGACCCACTAGGGTTGCAAACTGTCCCGAATTAGCCGGGACGTCCCGTATTTTGGGCCTAATTTATTTGTCCCGTACGGGATCTCCCTTGTCCCGATTAAATAGACTGCTATGCTGATCTAACCCCTGACCGATACAACAGCAACACGCACAACACCGGTCATCATCCAATCACAGCCCACACTCACGCACATCAGACCATACGCATAACAAACTCTACATTGAGAATTAATTATTCATTTTGGACAAATCATTGTTTGATTTGCGAACAGAATCCTCTGCTGTCTGGTCGCTCCCGGTTCGATCCGGACTCGCGCTGAATAGGCAAATCCCTTTCACTGTCCGGCCGGGTTTTGATTTCGGCAAGTCAGTTTTGGTGAATTCAAACAACGTGATTATTGTTCATGAGTCCAACATCCAGCCACGCAAGAAAACATGAAATCTTCCTGAGGGAATAATATGCGGATGTGATTTGCTGCCCAAGAAACATTTCTGATTATTATTATTAATGTTTAAAAAAAAAAAGAGGCAGGATTCTTTGATGAAGGTTCAAAGTAGATTTATCCGAAATAAAAAAAAGCTTTTGTAACATTATAGTAACGGGGAGTTCTTGTTTGTATTTTTGATTAATTTGTACCACTTAATAAATACCCATTGTTCCTGCATTTGAGTCCTCGCTCCTTTCATCAACCCATTCCGTGACAGAAATGACATATACTGTGTGATACAGTACACATACTTTGAGTGTCCCTTATTTTCCTGTAAAGAACCACTATTGTCCCGCATTTTTCTTCTCTGAAGTTGGCAACCCTATGACCCACCCACATTTTTTTTGCTTCCGACGCCCATGCTGTATAATGTTTTTTATATATATATATATATATATATATATTGTATTTTTAGGGGATTTTATGGTACTAAATTATATTTACGCTGTATTTATAATCTATTTATTCACTTTGTGAGTTTTTTTTTTGTTTGTTTTTTACATAAATGTTGCCATTTCATGCATTGTACCGGATTTAATATAACACGCAATAACATAAAATTACACAGACAATACCTATTTGTTCACATACAATAAAAACATACATAGGCTACACACACATACTATCAGGGCCACAAAAAAAAAAAAAAATCAATTAAACTGCAAAAATCTCAGTGTTTAGTGTTGGTTCGCTTTTAAAAAAGATTTTAACTTCAATTTAAAAAGTCCAAGAGCTTTACACTCTTTTATATCCTCTGGTAGGGCATTACAGTAGCTTTCACTGCGAAAGACGATAGTCCAAATGCAGAACGACGAAAGGGAACCAGATATTACTCATGGATGATAATCTGGAAGATCTCAGAGTTTTCAGAGCGAAAATGAACAAAGTCACATAATACAGAAGGAGCCAAGCCATTTAAGATTTTATAAACCAAACACAAACTTGAAAAAAGTCTAAAATTGTCAAAGTTCAAAAAATGATGTTTCTCTATGATCCTACAATAATGAAAATGGTTTGTTTTTTTATCTAAAATTTGGAGGGATTTTATGGTATTAATCACAGTTTCCCCAGCTTGACCCAGCATGTCAGACAGTAAGACATGTGAGAAAAGATTGTAGTATGCATAAAAGTCTTAGCAGAGGGACATTGTCTAATTTGTCTAAAATTTGCCAAGTTATATTTAATATTCCTCACCATTTTCTTTACATGTTTTTTAAAACTGAGATTTGAGTCCAATATTATGCCAAGATAATTGAACTCATTAACTACACTATTTATATCTTTTCACCATTAATAAACATATCAACATCAGGAGATTTAACATTTGTTTTTGAAAAAAAAATTCCTTTTGTTTTACTAATGTTCAAGCTAAGACATGATTGTCCCAGCCACTGTGTGTTCTCGCATGTGTAGAAATATCCCTTCACATTTTTGCAGGAGATCATTAATATACAGACTAAATAATAACGGACCTAACACTGATCCTTGGGGTACACCCATTGTATAATGTAAATTGCAGGACTAAACCCCTTTCATTTTTACACATTATTCTCTATTTAAGGAGAACTGCATGATTAACTGTATCAAAGCTTTACGTAAATCTAAAAATATAGCACCAACAAATCCTCCTTTGTCAACTTTAAATGTTATTTGCTCTATTAAATGTAAAATAGCGGTTTCAGTGGAATGATTTACTCTGAAACCAAACCGCATACAATGTAAGCCAGACTTCACTGTGTTAAGATGGGATGTCAGTCGTTCAAAAACATCTTCTCTGCAGCCGCTGAACATGAACGCCAGAACACTGGCAGTGTTTGCGTATGCGTCTGTAATTACAAGCTTCATAACGATCTCCAGGTTTAAAAATAGGAGTAACAATGGCTTGTTTCCACGCAGGAGGAAAAACACTACATTCAAATGACAAGTTAATTAAATGAGTGATGACAGGGGTTCAAATATCTTTGTGAGTTTTAACTAACATAATATCCAATTGATGAGCGCATCTACATTTATTCATACATTATTTTTTTAACGAGCTAATAACTTTGTAGGCTTGCATTTCATTTGTCTTGGTTAGATTAAAACCTTTACCTACATCATCAATCGGACTAATATTTATTTTTTACCTTCTCGAAAATAGCAGTAATGGCACAATCACCTTCAATTCGCTTTCCTTGAACTTTAAGCTGAACATCTCCTTAAAAATTTGGTTCCTTCCATAAAAGAGTATTTATGTTTTTCCAAATTAGCTTAATATTGCCTTTTGCCTCGTTCATTAGATGAAGTTAATTACTGGATTTGTCTACTCTCAGCTCTCGAATAACTTTGTTTCGGCGACTTTTATATCAGTGTCTCTTCCAGAATTAATAGCTTTCTTTAATGCTGAATCCCTATTCTTCATCAGCTTCCATAAATTCTCATTAAACCACGGTAAAATATTTTTATGCTTGAATTTTTTCTGAACACTAACAGTAAATTTATCTCTTACAGAATTAATTCTATTATAAAATGTATTACAACCATAATCTATATCCTTGGAAGATAAGATATCATTCCACTTTAGATCAGCTATTTCCTCATCAAATACTTCTAATTTTCCTTTAGGTATACAATGAAAAACATTTGTAGTAGTTACTATATTATTTTTTAAATCTGTTTTTTGTTAATTTCTGTGCAACTAAAGTTAAATTATGATCAGATAACCCAGTGATCAAATTATAACTCTTGATTATCCTTTCGGGTTTATTTGTAAATATTAAATCTAACTGTGTCTTTGAAGATTTAGCTATTTTTGTTGGCCCTTTAATTAACTGATTTAGTAAAGCAAATAAAAAAATTAAGAAGAGCACCAGAGGGTAGGGCGCCTATTATGCAAAATTCACTTTTACATGGTGTTTGATCGTTAATTTATGTCGGCAGTTTGTGTACACAACCACACTCCAATTTGGGTTGTTTTTCACCCAAGGGCTGGGTAAATATAGGACAGAACACATGTTGGGTTAATTGTACCCAGCAAATTAAGTTGTTTATTTAACCCAGCATAGTTTTTTTTTTTTTTACTTCATACATGAATTAATGTTTACAGATGAACTTAAATCATCTGAACTTTTTATTTTATTTTAAATACTCTATACAACCACTGGCTTACATGTTAATTCCTTTATTTTCAATATATTTTTTACAGTATAGCATATTTTACATAGTTTTTAATAAATATTGCCAACATTTAAGCTTGTTTAACAAATATTAGAAGTTGAAATGAAACATTTAGAAGTAATTGAAGTCTGTAGTCCCGTTTCCACTGTACCAGCGCTGGATCTGGTGCCGGAGCTCGTGTCGTGTTCAGCGATGGGTCCTCTAACTTCAGACATGCGTCTCACTCGCACACGAAATATGCTGTGACTCCATAACCTGCCCATTAACAATCAGTGTACAGTTCTGAGACATATTTGAACTTTCTAAGTATTTATATTCTATATCTATTTGAATAAAACCATACAATTTTATGGCATTTCTATCACGTGAAAAGATGGATGCGACGCTCGTGTAGGAGACTCACCACTGTATGTTGCTTTGCCTAAAATTAAACGATATACAGAACAATGACGAATTTAGAAAAGATAAAAAAAATGTACACAAATCTGTATTTTACTGAGAAAGGCACCAATTTGACGGAGCTGCACTGCTCTCTCCTGAAGAGGTCGCAAAAACCCGAGATAAATAACTCAATCTCTGGGTTGTTACGTCTGACCCAGGAGCAGGGTAACACAAAACTACCCAAATACTGAAAAAAATAACCCCAAAAAATTACCCATGATTCGAGTTGAAAAAATAACCCCATAAACAGTGTCTTAAAAGGAGTTTCTATACATTGTGACATCACAGTGTAACAAGCCCCGCCCATGACTCCGCCCTGTTAGCGTAGCCCCTCCCCTGTGTGAGCTGTACACTGTCTGCCATGTTTGTGGAAACACGAGAATGTCTCAGCTAGGTAATACACTAAATGTTCTGTTGTTGGCTGTATCAGTGAACACGAGTGTGTTTCCACTACACTACTTTCCACTGCTTTTCTCTGTAAACGCGCTAGACGGGCGTGTTTGACCGCTGCGCTCGTGTCTCACGTGTTTGTCCAGCGTCTCACGCAGGAAACTGTGTTATAAAAACGTAGCGCTCAAGTTGAAAGAAGTTTAACTTGTGTTTTCCACTGCCCACGCCTCACAGTTTTAGATGCATAGTCACGTTGTGTGTGAATAATCCCGAAAAAAAGAAAAAACACAAGCGCGTTTACATAGAAAATAATGTAAAGCAGTGCAGTGGAATGCAAAAACATAAAGGAGGATGACATTCTGATGCTTGTAATGTAAATCAGTGAGATCTTTATAACAGTATAGCAGATGCTTACATGAAATTATATATCAGTCGTCACTCTATATCTGCCAATAATATATAATATGTCTTAGTAAGATGCTTAGTTTTATGATGAAAGCTCTGTACATTTAAAACATATATTGTAATGCAATACAATGATGATCATATAAGATACTCATGATTTTACTAATAAATTATATATGGATAATCAAGTAAACCTCAGTCACCTCAGTCCAGTAAGTGCTTATCTTGAAATATCAGTTATTCTTATGTTTTTTAGCAAGATTTTTACTTGCTAATAAATTCTAAACTATCATTCAGACAACAGAAGGACTGTAGTAGATTGTGTGCAAGTTTTGATCATATTGATAATTAGGAATGTGTGTATAAAACATGTTTAGTACAGTAGGCTGTATAGGGTTAACGTGTGTTACTCCAGTAGCCTCGGGCTGTTGATCCAGGATTGTGTGCTAATAGTTTACACGGGTCACCTACGACAGACACTCATGTATGTGTGATTGTGCGTTCTCTTTCAGATGAGACCAAGCTGAAGCTGTGGAACGTGACCAGCAGTAAGAATGTTCTTCAGCTGCCCAGCATCTTCCACCATCTGCCACACCTGCTGGCCAAGGAGAGCAGCCTCCAGCCGGCCGTGCACATCGGCCAGGGGCGCACCGGAGGTCAGTGTGGCCCAGTCACAACCCTTCTCCTCCAGACCTGTCCGGCTGCGGGCATTCCACATGAACAACAAATCACACAGCATCTGGGTTAAAAAGTATAAAAAAAACAGCATCTGGGTTAAAGTATTTTACAAAAATAACCCAGCATTTGGGTTAAAAAAAATATTTTACAAAAATAACCCAGCATTTGGGTTTGAAAGAGTTTAAAATAAAGAAAATCAAATAAAAAGAACTCAGCATTTGGGTTAAAAAGTATTTTTTTTAAATAACCCAGCATTTGGGTTAAAACGTTTTTTTTTTTTTTTTTTTTTAAATAGCCCAACATTTGGGTTAAAAAAAGTATTTTACAAAAATAACCCAGCATTTGGGTTTAAAAAAGTTTAAAATAAAATAAACAATAAAATAAAAATAACCCTTTTTTTTTTTTTATTAAAAAAGTTTTTTTTTTTTTTTTTTAATAAATGACAGTCAGTGTGGCACCAGAACCCTGGTACACCTTCTCCTGCAGGCCTGACCAGCTGCAGGGACTCCACATAAACAACAAATAACCCAGCAGTTCGGTTCAAGTTTTTTTTTTTTTTTAAGTATTTAAAAAAACAGCATTTGGGTTAAAACGTTTTTTTTTTTTTTTTTTTTTTTACTCAGCATTTGGGTTGCATTTTTTTTTAAATAACCCAGAATTTGGGTTAAAGTATTATTATTATTATTTTTTTTAAATAACCCAACATTTGGGTTAAAAAGTATTTAAAAAAAAAATAATAACCCAGCATTTGGGTTGAAACAAATATCCCAGCATTTGGGTTAAAAAAAGTATTTACAAAAAATAAATAACCCAGTATTTGGGTTAAAAAAAATAAGCCAAGTTCAGTGACTTGTTGAATCTCTGTGTTCAGCGTCTCAGAGCGAGTGTTGCTGAATGCTGTAATGAAGCTCAAGCTCAGAGATGGAAGCAAACATTACTTTAATCACAAAACAAACATAAACAACGAAACGACTGCGACTGCCGCATGAACTAAAACCACAGCATCATAATGTCCAGGCGTGTCCTCTGTCGTCACTGCTCCTTTATCCTCCTTTCATCCTCCTGTTATCCTTTTAATGAAGTTTTTATTGATTATTGGAAGGTTGGTAACAGGCATACAACAATACACTCTTAATAAAGAGTTGCAGGATTCTATAGGCACGATTTAACATCATAAAAGAAAAGTGCAAGTATCCAGAACTCATCCCAGAGAGACACTGCTCCTCTCTAACACTGACTCTACTGTACTAAGAGTAGATTTATATCATGCCACTCCATTTCCTTCTGGGGCTTTCATCTTCCAGTGCCTTAGAGTAATCCTACATACCATAATAATACATTAGTATGTACACATTTAGGCACGTGCACATGCCCTTTTTGCCCTTACATTTTTTTTGGTGGTGATGTTTTTTTTTCCTTCTTCAATAAATCAGTGCTATTGGTCACCCTTTACATTTGTGTGTGTCTGTGTGCCAATGAACGGTATTAACCCTTTGACACGTACGATCATATTTGTATATTATGTATATTATTTTTATTCATTCATCATAGTCAGAAGTCATGAGGCTGTAAAATCCACACACACACACACACACACACACACACACACACACACACACACACACACAGCTCTAGATGTATATGAGTGGCCCCCAAAAGTCTTTCTGTGAGGTTTTGGAGATATCTTAATAGGCCTTGGAGAGAGTTTTGAAACACGTGCCCTTATAACAGTAAAGCTGAAGATAAAGAGGTAAGTGTGTGTGTGTGTGTGTGATCCTCTTCCCCCATATCTGCCAAACTCTTGATATTCCATCACTCGGTCTCACTCATGAGGAGATGTAATGGCTCTCCGTCTCCTGTCCTGTCTGAGTGGACGCTCTCTGGTGTGTGTGTGTGTGTGTGTGTGTGAGTGAGTGTCCAGTAGAGGAGAGTTTCAGTGATCCCACAGGATCCGCTGCTCTTCATCCAGCGTTAATTAAGATTGAGCTCTTAGAAATGCAGATACACCGTCACTACCGCTCTACAGGCGTGTGTGTTTGTGTGTGCTGGGTAGGTTTAGGGGTCAGGTTTGTGTGTGTGTGTGCTGGGTAGGTTTAGGGGTCAGGTTTGTGTGTGTGTGTGTGATAGGTAGGTTTAGGGGTCAGGTTTGTGTGTGTGTGTGTGATAGGTAGGTTTAGGGGTCAGGTTTGTGTGTGTGTGTGATGGGTAGGTTTAGGGGTCGGGTTTGTGTGTGTGTGATGGGTAGGTTTAGGGGTAGGATTAGTGTGTGTGTGTGTGTGTGTGTGTGGGTAGTGTGTAAAGGGACAGAATATAAAGTTTGTACAGTATAAAAACCATTATGCCTATGGAGAGTCCCCACAAAAATAACAAACCATACTGTGTGTGTGTGTGTGAAGGGTACAGTATGTTTCAATGGTGATCTGTAAAGAGTTAATGAACACACTCTCTCTCTCTCTCTCTCTCTCTCTCTCTCTCTCTCTCTCTCTCTCTCTCTCTCTCTCTCTCTCTCTCTCTCTCTCTCTCCCCCTCCCTCCCCCTCTCTCTCTCCCCCTCTCTCTCTCTCTCTCTCTCTCTCTCTCTCTCAGTGTCGATAGTGTTGGGCGTCCCCAGTGTGAAGCGAGAGGTGCACACGTACCTGACGGACACGTTGAGCTCGCTGATGTCAGAGCTGAGTCCGGTCGAGAAGGAGGACTGTGTGATCGTCGTCTTCATAGCAGAGGTAACATCTCGTTTTTTTAGACTACAATACCAAACTTCTTGATATATGTAAAGTGATTTAGACAAAGTGAAGGTTAATAACTTTATTAGAGTTACTGAATCACGCCAATTCATTCAAACGGTTGATTCATTCAGTATATAAACAGGTCTCTGTATAAGTGAGTCATTGAATCATTCACTGAACGGTTCATTCAACATATTGACAAGTCTCTTTATCAATGAGTCATTGAATCTTTCATTGACCGATTTGTTCAAAATGCTAATTCCTTCAGCAAAGAAACTCCACTGCTGTGTTTTACGCTCTACAGACGCTTGACTTTACCTGGTTTCGCTCAGCTAAAGATTTCCTATCAAACAAAAAATTAAAGGGGTGGTAAAATGCCCTTTTCACAAGATCTCTGATGTCCCCAGAGTGTGTGTGAAGTTTTAGCACAAAATACCCCACAGATATTTTTATATAGCATGTTGAAGTTGTCACATTTTGAGGGTTTGCAAAAACGCACCGTTTTGTGCCTGGCCCTTTAAATGCAAATGAGTTAACTATCTTCAATTAGCATATTCTGTCATGATAATCTATAAATCGCTCGTATAGGAACTGTTGTGAGATGCACACAGAGTGACTTTTTATTGCATGTGAAAAGAAGGATGCTAAAGTTTGAGCTGACTCACAAATGTACTCTTATACAACAACCTTTCCTCTTCTCAACATGGACTGCGTGTCCCGGGGGCGGGGCTTATGTACGTTTTAGGGTTGCTGATGTCACTAACCCGGGAGGAATGTCGTGTAGTCCCAACCAGCCGTTTGTTGTAGTCCTTTTCTTTAAAAGCAAATATCTCCCTTTGCTTTGAACTTTAAGCATTGTAACTTTGCAGATGCTGTTTATGCTCAAACAGCAACATTACACACTAGCTAAAGTTAGAAAAGTGAAATCGTGTTTTACCACCCCTTTAAAGGTCTAATATTGTGTCTAAAATGTGAATTACTCCAATATTAACTTCTTGTTTATTGAATTGTTGTATAAAAGCGATATCACACTTGTGGTCGTGATGATTATCCAGATATCGACAGCAATGATCACTGAGAACAACAGTACTCTAGCTTGTGTGGCATTGCTTAAATAGCATCTTTATATTATCTGATAGGTATCATCTAAAATATATGAATCCCTCAAAATAGCAGGTAATTTGGTACTTTTTCTTTTCTAGCGTGCTAAATAGCTAACAGCTACACTGGTAGCTTTACTGGAGTGTGTCTGCTAGACGTTAGGAGTGGCTTGTAACTTCTAGAAGCCGCTGAATCATTTGCAAGTCCATTTCCTCATTGATTAAACGCACGTCTGCTTGTGACCTGTAATAACTCTCCTCTCTTCTGCTGTTCAGCCGTTAGCATACAGTTAACACAAGCTCAGTCTCAAATCACGCACTACTATCCTCTATGTTCACTAGTATATGAGGTTTGTATAGTTATACAGCATTGGTGTCTGCATAAGATGTCCAGTATTGCACTCTTGGGGACAGATGCACTGAACAGGGCGAGTTACAGTGAGGCCGATCTCCCATAAAAGCGCTGATGGGAGAGTGAGCGTGATCTACTGACGATGCACAAATGAAAGAACACAGACGCTGCAGCTCATTTCCATAATGACCAATGCAATCTACCAAGAGCAGCGCAAATGAAAAGTGGTTTGGGTAACGTCTTCCTCTGTCGTTCTGGATAAATGAAGACAATGGGGGAAATTCTCTCTCTTCTATCACACGCTCTCTGTTCTTTGTGGTTCCTTCTCTACAGCAACTATCAGCTAACAGCGTGTCAAGCACTGAAAGGGTTAATGGATTCTTTATATGGGGGTTAATAATGGTGCAAACACCAGGAAATTCCCACGCAAACCTTAGTAAATCACCTTACATGATTAATTTAATGAAAATTAAACTTTTAATGTTGTTTATGTGTTTTTAATTTGCTTTAAGACAAACCAAAAGTGTTTCTGATGTCACAAACTACCTTGTAACCAATCAGATCAACGTGTGATCGTCAACGAGTGGATCTCTGAGTGAGTGAGTGAGTGGAGGCGGGGCTCATTTGCATATTCATAGAACCACGCATACTAAATGAGGCAAGGGTGTCGAGTTACAGTCAAGATATTTTAAGGCATGAAGATTTATTTTCAAGGAAAAACACAATTATGTCATTTTGGTGATCAAAGATGAGTTTTAAGTGATAAAATGATTGACTACAGGGGGACTTTAAAGACTCTCCTCCCATAAATTTAGCGTCTGAAAGGGAAACTCCTACACATGCATATGCAATATAGTCGGCTGCTAAAATAACCCTGTCTGCGCCTTTCCATCGCTCATTTATCACTAAATCCGAAAGAGGGTTTGCGCTGCTGCAAGCTGTTAGTAAATCTGGCCCTGAGTGTTTCGGTGAGTTAAGTGCATCATCTGGGCATTCTTAGTGCACTTTTTAATTTTAGAAACTTCAGTGTGAAATGAACACACTTCTTGCACTATTCATACTAAAACCGCATAGAGTAGTGCACAAGGATTCAAAGTGGGACTGACTGCAAGAGTGCATGTACTTCAGATCTCCTATTCCTTTAGATCGGGAAGTATTCGGGACAGTTATGAGGACAGAGCCGTATTGAGTTTTCTCCTACGCCACATGATGTTTTTGTGGAAACACATTGCAGTTCAGAGAGAGCACATTGCTAAAGGAGCAGCGTAACAATCTAAACGCTGGACCTCGGTCTGACAGAGTATGATGATATAACAGCAGCCGCTTGTGCAGATTCAGTGTGAGCCAGATCTCCAATCATGTGGCTTGTTGAGGAAGGGTTTGCTATTACATTCAGCAATCAGACTTTTCTTCTAAAGGACAAATGACAAATTATATGCTAAATATATTGTCTGACTTTGGGGTGAAATGGATCTGATCCAGGATTATTTCCATTATAGGTAGCGTTTTATTTTCTAAGAAGTTTTTATGAGAGAGTAGTGAAATAGATATCTTTCAGATTACAGTATATTACAGTGATGTATTATGATGAATGCAGTAAAGCGTCATCGTGTGTTTCACCACACTGTATCTGAAGGACATTGTGCCCTAGACACACACGCTGTACACTGAGTGTGTTTGAGCCACCTCACTTTAATTACCATTGACTGAGTTCACTGAAAAATTATATTTCTCATTCATAGTAATTGCCTGGAAAAGAACGACCAGCGCAATCTTCAGATTCCCTCCGACACTGACACTGTTTTTCATGTTTAATATTGTAAAACGTCTTGCTTTAAAGCAATACATTGTATAAATTGATGTACTGTATATCTTAAAGCAAACCTCTTTTTACCCTTAGGCGAAGAACGAAAGAACGGACAACGAAAAAGAACATGTATCACGGCCCTAAAATATTTATTAAATTAATCCACATTAATTAAAAAAGTAATGATGTGCATGGATAAATGATACATCATCTTCGCCATGAGTATATCGTGGCCTTGAGTATTATCAAAATGACTTGAGCTTTTAAAACATTCTGTAATGCATCTTTATAAATCCTCTTTATGACGCTAAAAACAACCAAATGTTGTTGTTTGCTCGCACTTTCCGTCTCATTGACACACTTTTCAGCCCTTTTCTTTTTTAAGAGAACTTAAAAGGATTGTGAGAAATGCTTTTGTAATGTGGTGTTTTTCATCCTGTGATTAAAGCCTTCTGAAGAGTAGCTGACGTGACACTAAATGGGTCAAATCTCATGATAAGTCACAAGCTTTCTATGCGTCTGAAAAGCAGATTTCCACTTCTCTGGAAACTGAAGGTTTGGTCAAAGTTTCTGCAGGTGTTTCCTCATCCGTCACTCGTTCCCTACGTCTCAGGATAATTCTCAACACAATGAGTCTGTGATGAGAGATGTGTGGGAAATGAGGATAATGTGATGCTCCCGCAGGTCATGGACTCTGACGCAGCGTGTGTATCCTCACACACTCGTCCTTGAGTTTCACTGTTACACTGACTCCATCCGACACAGAACTCAGAACCGCTCTAGAGCATTTCAACACTTTACAACACAGCCGTATATCCGAGTGAAACGCTATATAACAAATATAGGGCGGGTCTTGATTTTAATAATCACAATTGACCGTTCGCAAAGACCCGCCCCTTTTAGTTACTGTTGCTATGTCCAACAAGCCACGCCTCTCTCACGCCACACCATGTTCTCACGCAGTGAAAAACACATCGAGGAGCGGAGAGGACACTGACACACACACTGACACTCGACAGAACAGCTTACTTTTGATATCAAACAAAGTCTCAACTTTCAAATTTGGTCATTTTTTTAAAGAAATTTAAACAATAAATACCGTTTAATATGTCTGACAGATCGCTCAGTTAAAGCCTCTCGTGAACCGATCATCTCTTCCTTAGTTCATTTATAGCATCAAATAAACATGAATGAACATCAGAAGGAATGTTGTTTTAACCGCGGAAAGACGTCAGTACACTCCGTTTTTCGAGTTCAAATCCTCCAACATTAATCTACTGACTCTCCTGACTGCTTTGGCGGACAGAAATGGCGGATGGCGGATTATGATTGGTCAGATCACCTGTCAATCAAACTCCCTGTGAAGGGTCAATTAGGAGATTGACAACCAATTTAGGAGATTGAAAATTAGGAACCGTTCATGTCCGCAGAATTATGCCTTTCTATGGCAACTCTGAATCTGCAGGTCAGGTGGTACAGCGTCACATGGCACAACTCAGATCATTCCCAGTGTACAAGTTGTAATTACGAGTTCTACAAGGACGTGAATGCATTGTACAAGTCGTAATCTCGCCAATATTCAATATGTTCAATCTGTGAAAAACAGCAAAACCGCAAAAACTGAGCTGACAGACACGCAACTTCAGCCTTAAAGATTTTGAGAGCACAAGAATTTAAACAACTAAGGATGTGCATGGATAAATGATACTGCTGTATTCCACAAATATAGTCAATTTTCATTATTTTAAACGACACTAAAAATGTCTGAATACTGAACTGATAATAAAATATCAATCCAAGTGGCTTTACCTTAAATTCAGCACAATCTTTTAAAGCAAAAGGTTGCATATATAGTTTTATATATGCGCTTACAGCTAAACGATTCTGGTTAAACTGAGAATCATGATTTTTTCGTTTCAAACAGAGTTCACGACTCTCTCATGATTCTGAACAGACAACTAAACAATCTAACGTCTTTTAATA
>JAPDVR010000016.1:41258644-41361144 GCA_026230005.1 Gila orcuttii | reverse complement strand
CAATAGAGTTTCTCAAACCTGCGCTTTGTTCACATAATTTACAACAGAAGTTTACAGCATTCCAGTATTCCTCCAAAATAAAAGCAATAAAGAGGATTTGAAATGCAAAAAGTGAAGGATTTAAGACGTAAATATTAGTATTGTAACTTGTAGTGTAAATGAAACACTAGTATGAATGTAAAGTGGACTGCAACTAAAAAGATGTTTGAGTCCACTTTAAAGTCCAGCTACAAAGTTAAAATAAGACGCATAATAAAGAACGATTAGGGGCCAGACTTTCTGATGAGTCAAGCACTGAAAGGGTTAACACATGCTTGTTATGGGGTCAGTAATGGTGCAAACAACTAAAATGATCTGCTCAACCTCATTTTAGTCCGTTTCGCAATCACGTCTCTCTCCAAAGTGCTCCTTTCTGCACACACACTCTTTTCACTTTCTGCTCATGTAAACCGTCAGGACTGATGGCAGTAAAAATGTTTATTAATGTGTTTGTGCTCAAAGCCTGTCAGATCTCATCAGGTCAAGCAGTCTGATGACCAGATCAATGCTGGATCCAGCACACACTCTTGCACACAGTCCTGCGCACACTCCTGCGCACACTCCTGCACACTCCTGCACACACTCCTGCACACTCCTGCGCACACTCCAGCGCACACTCCAGCGCACACTCCTGCACACTCCTGCGCACACTCCTGCACACACTCCTGCACACTCCTGCGCACACTCCTGCACACTCCTGCGCACACTCCAGCGCACACTCCTGCACACTCCTGCGCACACTCCTGCACACTCCTGCACACACTCCTGCACACTCCTGCGCACACTCCAGCGCACACTCCTGCACACTCCTGCGCACACTCCTGCACACTCCTGCACACACTCCTGCACACTCCTGCGCACACTCCAGCGCACACTCCAGCGCACACTCCAGCGCACACTCCAGCACACACTCCAGGACACACTCCTGCACACACTCCAGCGCACACTCCGGCGCACACTCCAGCGCACACTCCAGCACACACTCCAGCACACACTCCTGCACACACTCCTGCACACACTCTAGCACACACTCCAGCGCACACTCCAGCACACACTCCAGCGCACACTCCTGCACACACTCCAGCACACACTCCAGCGCACACTCCTGCACACACTCCTGCACACACTCCAGCGCACACTCCAGCGCACACTCCAGCGCACACTCCTGCACACACTCCAGCGCACACTCCAGCGCACACTCCTGCGCACACTCCTGCACACACTCCAGCACACACTCCAGCACACACTCCAGCGCACACTCCTGCGCACACTCCAGCGCACACTCCTGCGCACACTCCTGCGCACACACCTGCGCACACTCCTGCACACACTCCAGCGCACACTCCAGCGCACACTCCTGCGCACACTCCAGCACACACTCCAGCACACACACTCCAGCACACACACTCCAGCACACACACTCCTGCACACACTCCTGCACACACTCCAGCACACACTCCAGCACACACTCCAGCACACACTCCAGCACACACACTAGCACACACACTCCTGCACACACTCCTGCACACATTCCAGTCAATAACCAATCAGCCAAGACAAATACAGATCCATTTAGACCGCATTCATTTCTCTCCACTTGTGTTTCGCTCAACGTGATTTGTGCAGTATTGTTTAGTAGTAGTTGAAATATACATGTTTTTTGTTGTTGTTTTAAAGCGTACTGTTGGCCTAACAGGTGGTGTTTATACTAAGAAGATTAATTATTCAGTCATTCCACATGTGGAAAACTTGCATGTTTATTCAAATGCCTCAACATTTGGTTCACTGTGAAACTCATTTCATTTTCATTACAGTAAATTAAATCCAGTCTTTTAGTTGTTAAAGACTTCGAATGGTCTGTAAACAACCAACATGAGTGTGTGTGTGTTTTAATCTGACATAGTGTGAGTGTGAGAGTGAGTGTGAGAGAGTGAGTGTGAGAGAGTGAGTGTAGGAGAGTGAGTGTGAGTGTGAGAGAGTGAGTGAGTGTGAGAGTGAGTGAGTGTGAGAGTGAGTGAGTGTGAGAGTGAGTGTGAGAGTGAGTGAGAGAGTGAGAGAGTGTGAGAGTGAGAGAGTGTGAGAGAGAGAGTGAGAGTGTGAGAGTGAGTGAGTGTGAGAGAGTGAGAGAGTGAGTGTGAGAGTGTGAGAGAGTGAGTGTGAGAGAGTGAGTGTGAGAGAGTGAGAGTGAGTGTGAGAGTGAGTGTGAGAGTGAGTGTGAGAGTGAGTGTGAGAGTGAGTGTGAGTGTGAGAGTGAGAGTGTGAGAGTGAGAGTGAGAGTGAGAGTGAGAGTGAGAGAGTGAGAGAGTGAGAGTGAGAGTGAGAGAGTGAGAGTGTGAGAGTGAGAGAGTGAGAGTGAGAGAGAGTGAGTGTGAGAGTGAGAGAGAGTGAGTGTGAGAGAGTGAGAGTGAGTGTGAGAGTGAGTGTGAGAGTGAGTGTGAGAGTGAGTGTGAGAGTGAGTGTGAGAGTGAGTGTGAGAGTGAGTGTGAGAGTGAGTGTGAGAGTGAGTGTGAGAGTGAGTGTGAGAGTGTGAGTGTGAGAGAGTGAGAGTGAGAGTGAGTGTGAGTGTGAGAGTGAGTGTGAGAGTGAGTGTGAGAGTGAGTGTGAGAGTGAGTGTGAGTGTGAGAGTGAGCGTAAGCGTGAGAGTGAGCGTGAGAGTGAGCGTGAGAGTGAGCGTGAGAGTGAGCGTGAGAGTGAGCGTGAGAGTGAGCGTGAGAGTGAGCGTGAGAGTGAGAGTGAGCGTGAGAGTGAGTGTGAGAGTGAGTGTGAGAGTGAGAGTGAGTGTGAGAGTGAGTGTGAGAGTGAGTGTGAGAGTGAGTGTGAGAGTGAGTGTGAGAGAGTGAGAGTGAGTGTGAGTGTGAGAGAGTGAGAGTGAGTGTGAGAGTGTGAGTGTGAGAGAGTGAGAGTGAGTGTGTGTCTTTGTTTGTCTGTGTGTGTGTGTTTTTCAGGATTGTTTGATGAATAGCATTTATTTGAAATAGAATCTTTTGTAATATTATAAATGTCTTTAGGCCTACTGTCAATTACAATTAATAATGTAATGCATCACTGCTGAATAGAAGTATTATTTTTTTAAGTCCCCCCCCTCAAAAAAAATCTTACTGACCCCAAACTTTTGAACGTATTGAAGTTTTGTATAATGTTACAAAATTAATAAATGCTAAATATAAATGCTGTTCTATTGAACTCTAATCATCAAAGAATTCTGAGAAATAAAATTGCCCACAACTGTTTTCAACATTGATAATAATCATAAATGTTTCTTGAGCATCAAATCATCATATTATACTGATTTCTGAAGGATCATGTGACACTGAAGACTGGAGTAATGATGCTGAAAATTCAGCTTTGATCACAGGAATAAATTACACTTTACTATATACAGGTGCTGGTCATATAATTAGAATATCATCAAAAAGTTGATTTATTTCAGTAATTCCATTCATAAAGTGAAACTTGGATATTATATTCATTCATTACACACAGACTGATATATTTCAAATGTTTATTTCATTTAATTGTGATGTTTAAAACTGACAACTAATGAAAATCCCAAATTCAGTATCTCCGAAAATTAGAATATTACTTAAGACCCATACAAAAAAAGGATTTTTAGAAATGTTGGCCAACTGAAAAGTATGAACATGAAAAGTATGATCATGTACAGCACTCAATACTTAGTTGGGGCTCCTTTTACCTGAATTACTGCAGCAATGCGGCGTGGCATGGAGTCGATCAGTCTGTGGCACTGCTCAGGTGTTGTGAGAGCCCAGGTTGCTCTGATAGTGGCCTTCAGCTCTTCTGCATTGTTGGGTCTGGTGTATCGCATCTTCCTCTTCACAATACCCCATAGATTTTCTATAGGGTTAAGGTCAGGCGAGTTTGCTGGCCAATTAAGAACAGGGATACCATGGTCCTTAAACCAGGTACTGGTAGCTCTGGCACTGTGTGCAGGTGCCAAGTCCTGTTGGAAAATGAAATCTGCATCTCCATGAAGTTGGTCAGCAGCAGGAAGCATGAAGTGCTCTAAAACTTTCTGGTAGATGGCTGTGTTGACCTTGGACCTCAGAAAACACAGTGGACCAACACCAGCAGATGACATGGCACCCCAAACCATCACTGACTGTGGAAACTTTACACTGGACTTCAAGCAACGTGGATCCTGAGCCTCTCCTCTCTTCCTCCAGACTCTGGGACCTTGATTTCCAAAGGAAATGCAAAATTTACTTTCATCAGAGAACATAACTTTGGATCACTCAGCTGCAGTCCAGTCCTTTTTGTCTTTAGACGCTTCTGACGCTGTGTCTTGGTCAAGAGTGTCTTGACACAAGGAATGCGACAGCTGAAACCCATGTCTTGCATATGTCTGTGCGTGTGGTTCTTGAAGCACTGACTCCAGCTGCAGTCCACTCTTTGTGAATCTCCCCCACATTTTTGAATGGGTTTTGTTTCACAATCCTCTCCAGGGTGCGGTTATCCCTATTGCTTGTACACTTTTTTCTACCACATCTTTTCCCTCCCTTCGCCTCTCTATTAATGTGCTTGGACACAGAGCTCTGTGAACAGCCAGCCTCTTTAGCAATGACCTTTTGTCAGTTTTGTCAGTTCCACAGACTGATCGACTCCATGCCACGCCGCATTGCTGCAGTAATTCAGGTAAAAGGAGCCCCAACTAAGTATTGAGTGCTGTACATGATCATACTTTTCATGTTCATACTTTTCAGTTGGCCAACATTTCTAAAAATCCTTTTTTTGTATTGGTCTTAAGTAATATTCTAATTTTCGGAGATACTGAATTTGGGATTTTCATTAGTTGTCAGTTCTAATCATCACAATTAAATGAAATAAACATTTGAAATATATCAGTCTGTGTGTAATGAATGAATATAATATCCAAGTTTCACTTTTTGAATGGAATTACTAAAATAAATACAATTTTTGATGATATTCTAATTATATGACCAGCACCTGTATTATTAAATATATTATTATTATTATTATTATTATTATTACTTTTTATTTAGCAGTTTTACTATAGTAATATATATAATAAAATAATAATGACAGTTATATAAATAATTACATTTAAATAATAACAATGATGATGATATTTGTGGTGAGTTTTTCCTGATATCATCATCCTCAAGCTGACTGTATATCCATATTTGAATGTGCACGGCCAATCTTTGTCACCTCTCTCCTCCTCTGAGTTTGCATGAAAAGCGTGAGTTGAATGGTGTCCATTCTTATAGCCGGACATTACTTTCTTCATCACACACTGTGTGTGTGTGTTTGTGTTGTTGAACAGATCAGATAAGAAACTCTGATGTAAATGTGTTTGTGAAAGTAACGTATGGTGTCTCTGTCAGATCATCTCCTTCCTGCAGGGCTTGTCTCACAGCAACACACTCCGTTTGTATGTGTGTGTATGTTTATGTAAAATAGAGACACTCAAAGATAGGCTTGTGCGATTATCGTTTCCACACCATCTGTTGGCATTCGGCATGTGTGCCACTGTGTCATTTCTGATTACAAAAATAATACTTCTCCTATCCTAGTATAATATACATAGACGGAGTAAGCCATTGATAGGTTGATTCCCTGAAAAGTGTTATTGACATGACATGGACCACAAACAGCTTGTGTGACAATCTGTATTTTATAAATAGATATAGATAGAAATAGATGGATAGTAAAAATTAGTTGTATAAAAAAGAAGTTCCATAGTGTTCTACAATATTCACTGTGCAAAAGAAAAATCCCATAGCTGCCATAGTTATTCATTCATTCCTGTGACAAAAACAGGGAAATATCTGACAGATTTCATTTGTTGAATGACCAAACACAAGCTGTTGTGTAATTGTTTTTGTTTTTTTTTTCGCTTCAAATAAAGCCAGAAAGCTGTCTAGCTGCAGTCGGCAATAGATAAAATGCTGAATAACAAGTTTAAAGTGGCTAAAAATCATCGGATTACAAACCGGATTATAGACTATATGTATCAAACATACAGTATCTTTCTTTTACAGTAATACATGTGGTATATGAGAAACAATTTGTCTTTCTTGTCATGCATCATTTCACGGAGACAGAATGGACACTTTTGGACAAAAATATTTCAACAGATTTTTTTTTTAAATAAGTTGGCATTTAGGTGTATTTACAACAGTGTAAAATGCATTTACACTGAAATTACACAAATAATGTTATGAGATTCATGTTTTAACTACAAAAACGATGGAAAAATGCAATGATACTTCTGCTTATGAAAGTAAAACTGTTGCAGCAAGTCTCTTAATGAGTGAGTCATTGTATGAGTCAAAACAGCTGATTCATTCAAGAACAAAGCGGCTGATTGTCTTTATGGGTGGATCATTGAATTATTGACTCACCCGATTAATTCACAGATTGAATAATGTAGTATTGAGAATGCCACTGTGAAGCTTGGTTTTGGTGTGGTTTGTTTGAGCTATTTAGCAAAAACAGACAGTATTGACAAATATCTCACGTAATATTAACTTCTATATTGAACTGTTTTATAATATCAAATTTGCAGTCATACTGATATTCAGAAAAACAGCACTCTTGTTTGTCTTGTCTTGCTATGTCATAAAAATGAAAACATGAACTCATACAGGGGCATTTTTTGCCCTCATATCTGGAATTTCCTGAAGTCCCGATTAATTTCCTGACACTAGCAATCTTTCATAAACCATAAGTCGCATACTTTAACAATTAACCTACTAGTGATCTCATATAATAGGCAGGACTGGCAACTCGATTTTAACAAATCCAAACTGATCGGAATATGGCTTTTTTTTCTGTAGAGACTCCATTCTCTGCGTAACATAGCAGCACGGTCTCAACCAATGGCTTGATTTTGGGGCGGGGCTTTCAGTTTGACCGACCAATGGCAGATGGACGAGAGTTCAGGCAACCTGTATGAAAAAGGCAGTTCTGTTTCCACACTTCACCTTTAAAAGAACAGTAAATAATAAAGTAAATTAAAGTCATTATTTACTATAAATGTACTTCTGCATTGTACCTCCCAAAAAACCCCAGTGTCACACATCAAGACTCATCATGGTATGATTGACGTCAGTGATGAGAAACCAAGACATTTATCTGGATGTGCATTATTTGAACTGAAGGAGACGCCGGAGGGAGAGGATCTCTGCAAATAATGATTTAGGCTCTGTTCCTCACACAAATATATCAAAGGGTCTTTCGAAGACTCGGAATGGCAAATAAACTCATATGGACTATTTTTGTGAGACGTTTGTTGTCATTTTTTGTGCTTCATACTTTAAAAGCGCATCCGTGTTCATTAAACACCGGACAGACAGCAGCTGCCACAAACAATCCATCACTCACTGTGGTTTCTGTGAACACTTATTATCTTCAATCTGTGTGTTTGTGTATGTGTGGCTGTGTTTTATTCCCCGTAAAGCGTATGCTGATTGCTTTCGCAGGTGGAGAACGAAGCAGAACCTGGATTACTGCTTCCTGATGATGTACGCCCAGACTAAAGGAACCTATTACGTACAGGTAAGATTAATCACATATTTAAACTGAACTAATGCTTAGAGAACATGAACAAAAGCTCAATTATTGGGTCTGTATGAGTGAACTGGTTCCAGGGTGATATTTTACATGTATTGAGGCAGTAAATAAGTGATAATGTACTGTCAGTCGGTCCAAATAAACCCGGGCAATTTTCTTGTATTTTGGGAACTGTGGGAAATGGATTCCGGAGGAAATAGAAAGCTCTTATAAAGATTAGCTGATCTTTAAGTAAAGCTACTGTTGCACTTCTTTTGAAGAATGTTCTTTTATGATCTTTTTTTTTTGTGCGTTTAGACAAAGCTAACACACGTCCTCTTTGACACTGATGTGTGTGACGGCTGCTTTTCTTAGAGCAAGATTCAGCCTTCACTTTATTTTTTGCTTAGCACTCCCAACACATGCATAAAGCTCACCCAACACCCCAAGCTCACCAGCGTTTAAAGAAAAGAAAATGCATTCTATTCTCACGGGATTCAGTCACAAATGAAACTTGGAAGTGTATAAAGTTGGTATGTCATGGAAATTTGCAATTTTTGGATGAATGAATCAAAAGTAGGCCTGTAGAATGAATCAAATCTCTCGGTGGACTAGTGTCTGTGAATATTAAAGCTGTTGAATGTGACGTCTGGATGTTCTGCGTGTCTCAGTTTGGTCTTCTAGCTCGTGGTGTTTCAGCGTCTCACTGTATGAAAACATGAACTTCATCTGCAGACTCTCTTCAGCAGCGTTTCACCAAACTCTTATATTATATACACACACAAACTCAAAGGTCTACTTGACAACGTGTCAAAATAAAAGTTCGGTTTATCTTGAAGAAATTATAACAGAAATATATTGCCATTTCATAGTAGAGTGCACTACTTCAGGTAGTAGTGGTAGTAATAAGAATAAGAATATAATAGTAATAAAGATTATTAAAACACACAGAATCCCAACAGTCTTCATTACAATCTGCCCATATAAAAGTTCGTTCTAACTAATATATTACTATTGCACAGTAGAATGTACTTCTTAAAGTAATAATAATAGTACAATTTATTAAAACATAAAACGTTTTTAATATCACACAAATTTTAATGTTTTATTTTAAGCAGTAATCTTGTGAAAAAAAAAAAGAATTATTCAATTTTCATTTGATTGTCAGATCAGCGAACTACAATTCCCAGCATACCCCAATATTTAAAGGGGTGGTAAAACACGATTTCACTTTTCTAACTTTAGCTAGTGTGTAATGTTGCTGTTTGAGCATAAACAGCATCTGCAAAGTTACAATGCTTAAAGTTCAAAGCAAAGGGAGATATTTGCTTTTAAAGAAAAGGACTACAACAAACGGCTGGTTGGGACTACACGACATTCCTCCCGGGTTAGTGACATCAGCAACCCTAAAATATACATAAGCCCCGCCCCCGGGACACGCAATCCATGTTGAGAAGAGGAAAGGTTGTTGTATAAGAGTACATTTGTGAGTCAGCTCAAACTTTAGCATCCTTCTTTTCACATGCAATAAAAAGTCACTCTGTGTGCATCTCACAACAGTTCCTATACGAGCGATTTATAGATTATCATGACAGAATATGCTAATTGAAGATAGTTAACTCCACATCAGCAACATAAATTCATCAACTAACCATTCAGAGACGTCCTGTTGCTCTACATGTTGTCACTTCTTCTTGAGTCTCTCCATCTTTGTCTGACTCTGTTTTAACATTAAAGGCAGAACAGTTTCTGTGATTTTAGTGTGTCTGCTTGAGGTAATCGCAGCTGCTAACACACACACAGCTCTTGAAACCCCGCCCTCTGAGGAAGCTCATTTGCATTTAAAGGGCCAGGCACAAACGGTGCGTTTTTGCAAACCCTCAAAAAGTGACAACTTTAACATGCTATATAAAAATATCTGTGGGGTAATTTGTGCTAAAACTTCACACACACTCTGGGGACATCAGAGATTTATTTTACATCTTGTGAAAAGGGCATTTTACCACCCCTTTAAATATGTCCGCCTCTGACTCATATCCCAGAATACACACACATAATGCTGCCTTCTCCTGTTAGCCAGCGATTTACCTAGTGGGAAATTAGACGTGATGCCCTCTCAAGTCATATTTACCTCTGGGAAACTCAAAGATCATTTTGATACCAGAGTTCCCGTGTTGGGCGGCTCATAACTTTAAACATGTTGGAGAGGAGAACGACTGATGTTACTGCTGTTCTCTATGAGTTTCTCCACAACAGATACATCGCCTTGTCTTGATGTTAAATTAATCGTGCATGTTCACATGCAGCTGTGATCAGAATTATTGGTGCCCCTGGTAAATATGATCAAAGACGGCTGTAAAAAATAAATCTGCTTTGTTTATCCTTTTGATCTTTCAATTCGAAAAATATAACCTTTTATTGAAGTAAAATAATTGAGAGTGGGGGGGTAAATCACATTATGGAATAAATGCTTTTCTCCAAAACACGTTGGCCATAATTATTATAGATGAGTTTGGAGAACACCTGACAGGAGATCAGATATCATTCCTCCATGCAGAATCTCTCCAGATCCTGCAGATTCCCAGATCCATGCTGCTTCTCCTCTTCAGTCTTCTGTAGTCCTGTTTACACCTGGCCACTTCATGTGTTTCTGTGATCTGATAGCTCTCCGATCGGGACGAAACCAGGTGTGAACGCCCTCCGAAACGCATTCGAGATGGATTTAAATCCGATCGCTCAAACCACATCAGGAGGAGATCTGAAACTCATTCCAGACTAACAGACTAACAGCTATGGAGATTATCAATCGTCAATCTACTGATATTCCTGCTGTTTTCAGATGTCAAATGTTGAATTTTCTGTCGAATTTGAATTTTGACTGAAAATTGCCTGTCGAATATTCTAGGTTGTATTTTTTAAACAGAATGAACATTTTGGAAGTGAAATCTGAAAGGTGAATATTGATTATTCAATTTTTAATAATGAAAACGTGTGTGAAATGTTTTGAATAGAAATATTCACAGCTTAAATATTCAACCATGTTGAATTTCAGCCCATAAAAATGCAAGCCCTAAAAATACAATGCATTAAAATGCAAGCAGGGTTAGTGCAATGCATTTTTTTTTTCAAGTAGTGCAATTCAACAAGCTTTTTTGTTTCAAAAACATTTGTCATTATTTTACTTCCATATCACTCTCTCCTATTGCGGTCTTTGATTTTAAAATTAGCTCATGATCAATAAAGTGCAGCTCATATCTGTTGCTTTCGGTGACTAACTCCATTAAATCTGCTTATAGCGCAGGAATTAAAAATCGGATTTATATCCGTTTTGCGAAACACATTTATGTGCCCAGGTGTAAACAGGCCCTATAGGGGTCAGGGACTGGGACGGTCATGGCAGAAGCTTCATCTTGTGCTCAGTGACACATTTTTGTGTTGATTTTGATGTTTGTTTTGGACCGTTGTCCTGATGGAAGATCCGACCACGGCCCATTATAAGATTTCTAGCAGAGGGTTTTAATTTTTTATCTGTTGGTATTTGTTAGAATCCATGATACCCTGTATCTGTACAAGATGTCCAGGACCTCCAACAAAAAAAAGGCCCACAACATATAAGATCCAGCAGTATATTTAACCGTAGACATGGGGTACTTTTTATCCCTGTGTGCACCAAACGCATCTGGTGGGTTTGCTGCCAAAAAGCCCTTTATTTGTTTCATCTGACCACAGAATCCAGTCCCTTTTGAAGTTCCAGTCGTGTCTGACAACTGAATATGCTGGAGTTGTGTTTGGACGAGCGAGGAAGATTTTTCCTGAAACCCTCCCAGACAACATGTGGGGATGTAGGAGTTGTTTGGATTTGTTTTTGTGGCTTTTTTGACCTGAAGACTCAAGTAATCTCTGCAATTCTCCATCTGTGATCCTCGAAGAGTCTTTGGCCACTCAAACTCTCCTCATCATTGTGCATTAAGACAATATAGACACACGTCCTCTTCCTGACAGATTCACAACATCTTCAGTTGATTGGAACTTCTTAATTATTGCCCTGATGCTGGAAATGGGGATTTTCAATGCTTAGGCTATTTTATTACAGACACTTTCTATTTTGTGAAGCCCAGCAATCGTTTGCTGCACATCAGAACTATATTCTTTGGTTTTACTCATTGTGAGAGATGATTAAGGGACCTTGACCTTTGTTTCCTCATATTTAAACTCCTGTGAAACAAGAAGTCATAGCAGGACAATTTCATATTCCTAGTCACCCTGGTGTGATAAAAAATGTAAACATGAATGAGAATATTCTTTAGAGATTGTTTACTCACAACAATTCTAGGGGTGCCAATAATTATGGTCAACGCAGTTTGTAGAAAAACATTTATTTCATAAATTGAGTTTCCCTCCACTTTCAAAACACTTTTACAATGATTTTCTTTTTAATGAAAGATCAAAAGGATTAACAATGCAGATTTAATTTTACAGCCATCTTTTGATCATATTTACCAGGGGTGGCAATAATTCTGACCACATCTGTATATTAATAACCATTTGAAGCGTTTTGTATGTTTTATACACAGCAAAAATAACCTGTATTCAAGCTGAATATCTAGATGTGAATGTTCCCAGAAGTGCGAAGTAGGAAATTTCCAATATCCGTGAAGACATCATAAATCACCACCGGACTTCTGAACACACAAACCTGTTATCAATCCACACAATCACTCCATCACCCTGTAAAGTATACGTTTCATGTGTTGTCGTTATCAAGCCTTGGTAGTTTTTCTGCTGGATTTTGTATTTTTGCGTCTCGTGTGATATAATGTTTGCTGATCGCCTAACCCTTGCCTGTTCATCACTCTATTCATGCCTGTCGGGTTTTCAATCGTTTGCTTTTTAATAAAGTCAATATTAGACAGAATACATTTGTAAAGGTTAACTAAAATTTTATTATTATAAGTTGATTTGATTACCACCATATTTGAAAGTAAAATTGTATTTGCCATCACAATGTTTTTATATTCTATGTACTCCTGACAGTAAACGTATATAAAGGTAACCAATCAGATCAACGTGTGATCGTCAACGAGTGGATCTCTGAGTGAGTGAGTGAGTGGAGGCGGGGCTCATTTGCATATTCATAGAACCGCGCATACTAAATGAAGCAAGGGTGTCGAGTTACATTCAAGATATTTATAGGCGTGAAGACTTTTTTCAAGGAAAAAACGTTTAAATATGTCATTTTGGTGATCAAAGATGAGTTTTAAGGGATAAAATTATTGACTACAGGGGGACTTTAAAAAATGCATTGAGACAGATTTTTGGTCATACCGCCCAGCAGTTAACGTTTATTTTATTTCAAGTACATTGTTTTATTTAATGGATTTAGTCATGGTTTAATTCTAGTTTTAGTTATCTATAACAAACCTGGTTCAGACTGACACGATCAATGCCACAGAAGTGATTTACGGATCTCGTTTCCATTACTGCCAATAAGATAATAAGTTTACATGTCCAGAAAGGCTATTACATAAAACTTCTGGACTCTTGTATTAGCGAAACAAATTCTGAACAGCTGGAAACATTTTAAAACCGTTTCATTTTCTTTCTTCTCTCTTTGATAAAAAATGCATGTGAAATTCGGACCAAATTATCATTTTACATGCAGTTGCCTCTGCTTTAAGCTGGGATAACAGAAAGTATATTAACTTCTGGAAAGATGACACTCTTCACCTTTAAATCATTTAGCCTTTAGATACCCCCCCCCCCCCCCCCCCCAAAAAAAAGAACTGAACTTGTCACGATTATATGCAAATGACTCGGTTTCCACTTCTTCTTCATCCTTCAGCATGCTCTCTCTCTCTCTCTTTCTCACAGCTAGAGGATGACATTGTTGCACGGCCGAATTACTTCACCACGATGAAGAACTTCGCCCTGCAGCAGCCGTCAGAGGAGTGGATGATCCTCGAGTTCTCCCAGCTGGGCTTCATCGGTGAGTCTTACGCTGAGAACCTCTTACAGCGCAGACAAACTCACACTGCATGTCCTCCACGTGGACAGATCCTTCTCACACTCAAACCTTATAAACACATTATACAGATGGTTATGTCTCCAGGAGTGGATGAACTGTTGAGGTCGCTAATGAAAGTAATATTTTCAGAGCTTCATATCTTCACATGGGATGAGACAGTGATTTGGTCTCTATGAAATGAAATTGTCACCTCTTCTCATAAGGTTTACTTTAGTCTCCACCTGAGAAATGTCATGGAGTGACACAATTAGAGCCAGACCCAAACCTGTCAGTCCTAGAACCAGGCGACAAAAAACATCAGAGAAAACTAAACTTACAGAAATTGATGGTTATACTTTATTGTGATAATCCACTTTAGACATTCTACTAAAAATAAATAACTGATCAACTATATGTCAACTAGCCCTCATTATAGTATCAGTGGACTGTTAGGTTAGGGTTCAGGTTAGTAGAATGAGTTGACATGTAGCTGCAAAGTTTTTTTAAATAACTAATGCAAATAACTTAGTTTTCCCATGTATTGACTGACGGCTCTTCTGTCCTCATGTAGAGAGGAATTGTGGGTAAGTGCAGAGGTGTGTGTGTGTGAACATGATGGGGATTGTAGCTGTAGATTAATGTGAGCATTTACTCATCTCACTTACACAAAAAACAGATTCATATTCCTCACAATGAATAAAAACCATAAAATGCAAACTCAGAATATTACGCGAATCTGCAATAATGAAATGACACTAATATGCTTTATGTATTTAATCTCACTTTATTAACCAGTGTCTTTGCTGCTGACCTTCGATGATTCAATTCAACCATATTAATAAGCAAAAATTACTTTAGTTAAGCACATTTTTGTTTTTATTGCTGCGCCCTCTACTGTTCAGTTGTGAGTTTGCATTTCCTTCAGCCTGAGGCTTTTACACTTCCGGTGTGAAAGGGTCTTTGCTTTTGCCAACTTTTTTGATGCGGTTATTAAAAAGCAAGCAAACAAACAAGCTCAGCGCAGGTGAGAAATAAGAATGCAAAAGTAACCTAATGCATTACTTTAAACAAAAGTAACTAAGTAACACAATTAGTTACTTTTTTGCAGAAGCACAATATTGTAACACATTACTTTTAAAATTAACTTTCCCCAACACTGGCAACGTTATGTGCTATTTTACTACACAATATGGTTTTGTTGCCATGACAGCGTAACACCCAAAACAGCTGTAACAATGGTGCGAACAACTTTACAGATCAAATATAGTGTTTTTAACATAGTAATGTAATGTGCGTTTTTTATAAATTATAATATTCAAGTTTCTGCTTTTAAACCCTCCAAAAATTGTCCTCATTCCCTTCCATTGTGAGTGCCTAAACTTGATATTTTTTTAAATGAAAACTGGTGACAGGTCTACATCATATTTTTTGCTAACCAACATTAGAGACACAAATGTTCTTAACTGAGCTTAAGTTGTTATGAACCCACAATATTCAATTAAGAAGATTTAGCATTTTTCTTGACTTAAACCTATTTGACACTATAGTCTGCTTTTTAACTCGTAACTAACATGAACTTTTTTCTCTTTTCTCTATTTCTTATATCCTTGACGTTTATTGCGCCCTCTAGTGGTGATGCCACTAGATCATTCCAGAAAGATTCATTCACATAAAGAAGGACCAGTCTATTCCTCCTTCGACGAAACAAAGTCATGTGGGTTTGGCACATCAGGAGTGAATAATGACAGAGTTTTCATTATTTAAATTATCCAACTCTACTGTTTTGGTACTTCAGCTCTCTATCCATTCATCCACAAGTTTAACTTGGCTAACTGCATCTAAACTATGAGTTTAATCAGATGGGGTTCAATTAGAGGAATGAGACTCTCCCCAGTCAAACCTGTGGAACTGGCAGCTGCAGTGATTGCTCTGGTATGATGTGTGTTTTAAAATGAAGGCTAATTATGTTGATGATGGTGATCAGTGCTGGCTGAGGGCCTCGAGGGATCGCATGGGAAAAGGATTGATTTTGAGAGCTCTCGGCTCAGAGAAGTGGAAACTCACCGCTGGGCCGATGAGTCTGCGAGTTAATGGAGACAATGAAGACTGTATGAACTCAATTATATCAGAACAACACCTGTAAGAGACGGGAAGTGAGCGTTTACATCAGGGCATGCGAGGATGACGTGAGCCAGGGTTGAAAAATGGTCTATAGCTTTAGAAAACAGCAGCACTTAGTATCCGATCTTCTCCAGCATTTTATGGATTTGGCAGACGCTTTTACCCAAAGTGACATTTTATCAGTTCATGCTTTCCCTGGGAATTGAAGTTGCTTTATATTTTTGTGGAAATAATATGATTGCATAATCTGTTTTTTTGTGTATGTTAGCTTTAACTAATATATCATGAACTATGAATAATAGTACACTTATAAAGTAACTTAAATAAATGCTGTAAAAATGCCTAAAGCACCTAATGTGTGCTATCAGTGTTGTCTGATGTTGTGTTGGCGTGACAAATACATTTTCAATGGATGTTTTTACTCATCACAAGGGCTGATGGCAAACACACTCTTCATTGTTAGTCGACTAAATTTAAACCGACTGTTCTGACACCGGCCTCGCTTTAGACGAACACAAGTCTGTTTGTGTCGGTTCTGCTGGGACTGGTTTGATCTTATGGACTTTAGTCATGTTCCTCCTCATGATCAGCTCATGTGATGAGCAACAAATGAGCTGAAATAGACTCCAGCTCAGACCAGTTTAAGATGGTAACTGGCTTCTAGTTGGTCTAGATGGTTGATCCTTTGGATTATCTGCTAGTGGAGCTGGTTTCTGACTTGTAGAACATGTTGGTCGAGCTGGTTAGAGCTGGTAGAACATCTTGAATCAGCAAGAAAAATGTTTAACCATGTTAAAGTCGACATGACATGGAAGTTGCGCTCGTCTTTTCTTCCCTATTGTGATGTATATCCAAGTGCAACGCTTTTGGAACCAGAGGTGAACCTACTGTGGTTGCCCTAGGCAAAATGAATTAATGAGGCCCTTCATTGTAAATTGTAACGCAGTTCGTTGTTATGGGAAGAAGTAGGCGGGAACCGGCGAACATATAAAGACTTCAATAATAAAATAAACAAATGCAAAAGGAAAGTAAAGACTCACGGACAACTGCTATCACATATAACAAAAAACAACACAAGTCCAGGTCTGTTCCTCTCTCGATCTTCACTGTCGTCGCTCCTCCTTTATGCTTCCGCTCCTCCGTGAGAGACACGAGACCGGTGCTCCGCGCAGGAGTTGCTCATCCTTAATCACGCCAACGGCCTCACACTGTTTTCTGTTTTCTGTTATATCTTCATTACCTAGAGATATAATTATACAACATACAAAAAGTAGTCAAAACACATCTAATGGAACATACATTGTTTTTTTTAAGTAAAGAAGGGCTAATTCGTTTTTGAAATATGCTGTTGGCCAATGTTGATGTTTGAAATCAACCCAAACAAACACATCCCTTCTTCATTGCTCCGCCTCCAAAACTCACTCTCCAATCCTACCAGCCCTGCGCCGAGTCGGTCTCGAACCCTGAACCCCCTGCATGATACGAGTGCACTAACGATGATGCTAAACACTGCATTCCTCAACAATCGTCAGCTTGACTCTCACTAGCTGGCCTCTGTTACCCACGCAATCCAAGAGAGGATGTTTGTTTATCATAGCCGAAGCACAACAGAATAATGGTTCATGAAAAATAAAGTGCAGATGATGAACGAATGACAAGGAAGCACGAAAAATTAACACACAGTACACAGTAGTAATTACAAACAAGAGTTGGTTGTTCGTTGCCAACAGCACAGCAGCTCCAGACACACTGATACTCAAAACCAGTGTTACTCAGTGTTACCAAGTGTTACCCAGTGTTACCAAGTTTTACCCAGTGTTACTCAGTGTTACCCACTGTTACTCTGTGTTACCCAGTGTTACCCAGTGTTACCCAGTGTTACTCAGTGTTACTCGGTGTTACCCAGTGTTATTCAGTGTTTCCCAGTGTTACTCAGTGTTACCCAGTGTTATTCACTGTTACTCACTGTTACTCACTGTTACCCAGTGTTACTCACTGTTACTCACTGTTACCCAGTGTTACCCGGTGTTACCCAGTGTTACTCAGTGTTACCCAGTGTTATTCAGTGTTACCCAGTGTTACTCAGAGTTACCCAGTGTTATTCAGTGTTACCCAGTGTTACCCAGTGTTACTCACTGTTACTCAGTGTTACTCGGTGTTACTCGGTGTTACTCGGTGTTACTCAGTGTTACTAAGTGTTACTCGGTGTTATCAGTGTTACTCAGTGTTACTCAGTGTTTCTCAGTGTTTCCCAGTGTTACTCAGTGTTTCCCAGTGTTACTCAGTGTTTCCCAGTGTTTCCCACTGTTACTCAGTGTTAACCAGTGTTATTCAGTGTTACCCAGTGTTACTCAGTGTTTCTCAGTGTTTCCCAGTGTTATTCAGTGTTTCCCAGTGTTACTCAGTGTTTCCCAGTGTTACCCTGTTACACTCACTGTTACTCACTGTTACCCAGTGTTACCCAGTGTTACTCAGTGTTTCTTAGTGTTTCCCAGTGTTACTCACTGTTACTCACGTGTTACTCAGTGGTAGTCACTGTTACCCGCATGTTACTCAGTGGTACTCAATGTTACTCACATGTTACTCAGTGTTACTCACATATTACTCAGTGTTACTCGCATGTTACCCAGTGTTACTCACGTTTTACTCATGTGTTACTCACTGTTACTCACGTGTTACTAATTGTTACTCACTGTTACTAACGTGTTACTCAGTGTTACTCACTTGTGGACCCGAATCAAAGCAACCTCGCGTCTGTTTTCAGGCCTTCCCGCTTAGCTCTCTCCAGTGCTGGACAGCGTTTCTAATATTAACGTGGGTCCTAAAGCTCTTGCCCAGTCATAACCCTTTATTTTCCAGTGATTTCTTCTGAGCTTCTCTCTTTTGTATTATGCCTCATCATCTCTATTTCTGCAGTCTTTATTCAAATCTCCCTCTTGCTCGTTCTGCCACCTCCCCCCTCATATGCCTCCTGAGGCCCGACTAACTTCCAAACAGCATATTTCAAAAACGACTTACCGCACCTTTAACAAAAATGTCGACCTTCATCTTTATAGTATAAGATGCAATTCAATCTTCAAGATACAGTACAATCTTCATATTTATAACGGATTGTCACTTTAAAAACGATGCTTTGTGTGGTGGTGACAGTAATAAGCATAATATTTTATTACTTTATTAGTGTATCAACTAATTATATTAACTCAACTAATTTAAGGTAGAAGAGTTGAATAAACTAATTACCTATTAAATATTGGCAAGTAAGTAAATAACAAGGAGACATTTTAATTGTTTATTAATAAACTATTATTAAAAAATATATATACTTTATACTTTAAATATATAAACTTTATAAAAAAAAAATAAAAACTTTTTCTTGAAATCTTCGCTTGTCTGGTTTATGCTACTCTGAGCAATGTTTGAACTTTGTATTCTGAGCACTTCTTGCGTTGTTTTTGCCTCTCCACAATGACTCGCTTGGTTTAATCCTCAAATGTAAGTCGCTTTGGATAAAAGCGTCTGCTAAATGACTAAATGTAAATGTAAACTAGTGTTTTCTGAGTCTGTTTTGGCTGTAAAGATGAATTTGACTATGCTGACTCTCCATCTCCGCAGGATAGTGAACGCGCCTATAGAGAGAAATGCAACTTTTAAACGGATTATATTAACAAAGAGTTTTTGTTTTCGATTTGAATTGGTTTGTTTAAAAGTAGACATTTCAAGCTTTATTACTTATGTCTTTAGGGTAAGTATTCGCTGTGTTTCGGTTCATGTTTGTGATCGCGCCGGCGCCTCCATGTCATGCAGTGTTAGCGCATTATACTTTAGTTTTCACACTCCACACAAACACTTTGATATGCGTCTGATAATAGCGCACATTTATCTAGGTTAACATTAGAGTGAGCAGCAATGCCAGATGGATTATTCCTCTATATGTTTAACAAATCAAATTATGCAAATTTTGTCTGTGTGGAATTGATTGGATGGTTGTGGTTTGCTATTGGCTGATCTCATTTGAGTGACAGGTTATAGCCCCGCCCTCGTCATCAGAGAAGAGAAGAGATGCTGCAAGAGCAACTTATTCTGATTCAAGATTACCAGGAACATGAGTTTAAAACAACAAGGATAAATTGTTTAGAATAAACACTGAAATATTCCATTAAAAAATAGGAATTGTCAATTTCATGGTGACTTTAAGCTTGTATGAACTGTTGTTTGCTAATTCAGGCCTGCACGCCGTGACCAAGAGTTCTGGTTATTTTTGCAGTAATGAGCAAGAAGGCTGCCAAGCCAGATGAGGTTAAGAGTAAACCGGCCTAATAGCAGAAAAGAAACGAGCTGACATGCCAGAGCACAGATAAATCCCCATAATGCATCTCACACTCCTGCACTGAACACCAGAGCATATGACCCAGCCAGTTCTGGGTATTAACACCTCGCTCAAGTCAGCTCATTTCTGTCTTTTACACACACACATGTATATTTCTCTAGAGTCTTTCTCTGCTCTTTTACTCTAATAGGTCCCAAAGCAGCAGTGAAGCTGTGATTGATGCTGCTCTCTGTCCGTATCACACACACACACACTCATTTTCTGTGTACTTTGTCATTTCAGCCTCCTACGCGCACAATCACACATACAACTACATTTTTAAATAACTTCCCCTTCCTCTTGTAGCATCTCTTCTCTTCTCCGATGACGAGGGCGGGGCTATAACCTGTCACTCACATGAGATCAGCCAATAGCAAACCACAACCATCCAATCAATTCCTCACAGACACAATCAAGCCCCGCCCACATTTTTTCTTGTTCCAGAAGGGTTTTACTCAGGATATACGTCACAAAAGACCATAGCAACTTCCCTTTAATGCCGACTTTAATTCGTTTGATCAAATCTCAGAGCAATAGTAACAGTGTTGCTTGCCTTAGCAAACCCCACTAAATATATAAACGCATACATCAGATGTTTTTGTCAGTATCATGTCTCAATATTCAGATTTTAATGATCTCCCCCTGCTTTCACAGTGTGAACGCTAAGTTGTTCCCGCCTGTTTTATCTGAGGGATTGCATGCGTGACAGATGCGTCTGGATGAATGTGTTCTCCTGCTGTCAGTCAGCGTAGCGGCTAGCAGAGCGCTGTCGCTAGCAGATCCTCACGCCTCACGCACAAGCTGCTAACTGGAGTGGTAGTGGGAAGGGAGCCATGACCGAGCTGTTCACATATGCACAGCACCAGTATAAACACACACATTCACTCTTTACATTGGTGTTACATTCATGTTCATGGCAAATCCTGTTCTGTCTGTGCAACTTAAAGGAAGTGTGAGAAAGCTGCAGTTTCCACTAGATCCAGCAGCTTTCACACGCACAAACATGCTAGTGTTGGGCAAACAACTGGTTTGTGTTTATAATGAGTATGTACTATATATACAGTGTGGAAATTACTTTTGAAATAACATGATGTGTAACAATATTGTGTTACTTAAAAGGTAATTACTTCGTTACTTTTTATGGAAAGTGTGTTTCTTGTTCTCACTTTGGCTTGGCTTGCTTGTTTGTTTTTTAATAACAAACCAAACAAAAGTTATATTTTTTGTTTAATGTAAAGCCCCTTTTACAACAAAAACGCGTGTGTGTGCGTATACACCAGGAAATGTGTTTCTGCTCTTTTACAGATGAAGAGAGACATTCCTAATGGAGAAATCGTTGTAGAGTTTCCTGGTCATTTGTATTTTTTTGATTATGTCTTCCTTGTGAAAGCCACAGAGTTTAATCACAAAGTTAACAATGAAGAGTGTAATTGTTTGGATATTAAAATTCTTTGAACTGGAAGAAAGTCATATATATTAGAAAGTCAACTGTAAGCCATTGGAAGGTGTGCCATTCTGGAAAGTGTATGACACATACAGTAGCTAAATTTCTTTTTGTTAGACAACAACTTTTGTTAGACAACTTTTTGTTAGTCTGTTTTGGACTTCAATGTAAATGTTTTTGGTCCTGATAAGGTGTAGTTCAGGCAGCTGCCAGCAGGGGCTCACCGGACCATAGACCAGCTCAACCTGCACTCCTCACTCCTTCCTTACAGTTTGCCTCTGAAGAAAACGTGAAATCCTGCATTTTACTTTCATAATATAAAATATATTGAAGTGGGATTTGTGACTTCGGCCATGACGGAAAGTCGATTAAAATTGTGCTATTTACAGGGTTACCTGGCTGGAGTGAGATTTTGATGACATGGATTAAATCAATCACACGCCCCTATTTGAGGTTTTGAGAATGCAACAATTCATCTTTATACTTAATACTTAAGTTTAATGTTGTGTAAGATAAGCTTTTTAGAATTTCTTTTTATATTTCCTACAGGTCATTTTATCAAAGAAATAATGATAATAAGAATACAAAGTAAGCAAGACTTATTTTCTTCCTTTTATTTAAAATCAATAAATTACCTAGTTCTGGCATTAAAAACTGGATTGTACTGGCTGGTCCTTAACTCATTTGGTAGTGATCACATCATTATCTACATAGCGCAGCTGATTGGTTGCTGTTGCATCAGCGCCCAATGAGCTGCGCTCAACATTCAAACAAATACCAGGGTGTTGCAGTTTCAGAAACCCTCCTCCTTCCCCAGCTCCACCTGTATAGATCTGCTACGGGGTTAAATCATGTATGTTACATGTGCAGCGGCAGAAACATGTCTTATATGCTCACAGTAATGTCTGTGAATGTTTTGGCACTAGAAAGTCTCGGTACTTGCTCTGCAGCAGCAGATGTATTCCACCAAGACCAAATACATTAACATTGCCATATCCATTACCATTACCATGCCAATCTCTCCAAGATTTGTCATGACAGAATTATAGATAATAAAGGAAAAACCAAATCAAGTGAAGTGTTAACAGGTCTTAATGTTTAGCACACACATTTAGTTCTCAGAACACAGTAACATGTTACTCTCATTATTTTTCCTGTAAATGGCTCTTTATTAAGACTCCATTACAGTTACTCTTCTTATAAAATATACGAATCTTAGGTACATTTGAAAATCACAATACATGTTGCGTCATTGAAATTTACTGTCTCGATTACAAATGTAACCCTGGTTCCCTGAGAAGGAACTGCTTCCTATGCCGCTTTGGGGAACTCCTCCAGTGTGACCAGTGTCTGAAGCACGTGTCTAAACGTGAGAATAACGTTGGCCGGCAACAGCCTAAGACGTCACTACTGGTGCGACCAGAGTATAAAAGGACGCCTGTAGTACAAGTCAGCAACTACTTGTGTCTAAAGGAGGTGTGGGCAGACATACCCGGAGCATGGTAATGATACGCAGCGTCTTGTTCCCCTTCTCGGGAAACCAGGGTTACATTTGTAACCAAGACGTTCCCTTTCGAATGGGAATTTGCAGGGAACAAATTCCTAGCATGCTTTGGGGAACAAACACCCACTCTGCCATGCTGATTGCTGTAACAGCTGACATAAAGTCAGTGACTCCACGGTGTAAGGTCCGGAGTCACCATTCCCCATCCTAGATAGTACGCACCAGTGGCTGTCGTGACTCTATTCCCTAGGGACAGAAACCCCGGCTACATACCCCACGGGCAGAGCTCAGGGCCTGGTATTCTTACCAGTACATTCAAGGGAATATTGCCAAGGATTAGGAATAACCTGCCTGTCTCTTCAGGGGTCACGAATACCCCTGACGAATGAAATGAGAGGAAACCTAGCCAATATCATCAAGGAGGCTCGCAGAGAGCCAAGGACCTGATAGAATCCGAAGGGAGATCTGCGAACGGAGACCTCAGCAAGACGACTCTAAATGAGAGGAGGCCTAACTACATTATACAGCCAGGACTGCTTACCAAGGAGGCTCACAGAAGAGTCTGACAGCCCGATACTGCTATCCAGGCGGAGCTCTGGGGGCGAATGCTTCAGCAGGACGACTCTCTAAAGCGAGAGGAGACCTATCAACGCCCACCTTGAAGATAGTAACCCGTAAAAAGTCTACAACCCAGTCCACTGCCTCCACGGAGCTCTCAGAGCGGAGGATTCAGTATAACATCTGAATAACCTAATCAGAATAACTCCCGCTGGGGGGACTTTGAGCTTTGAAATTTTGCAGAGCTTTTTCATGCTCAAACAGCAACATTAAACACTAAAGAAAGATAAAGATGGAAAAAGACAAAATAGGACCCACTTATGAAAGTCAAATTTGATTTCATGTTAACTAAGAATGACAGTGATCATAGAAGAACAGACAGAATTACAGTAACATTAGTTTGCGTGCGTGCATCTCTGTGTGTGTGTGTGTGTGTGTGTGTGTGTGAGGGACGATGTGAAGGTGAAGCAGCACATGCTCTCGATTCAGAGATCATTTATTACACACACACAGCCTTGAATAGCTGCCAAAGTTTTTCACAAATGGAGAGCTGAAGATATTATAACGTCTAAAAGCAAAAGCACTTGGCTGATTAATCTCTCTGTGCCCTAAAACTCCTATGAGGAGTTTATTGCTCTTTGTTTTTATACATTTATTCATGTTGAAATATTTATTCTAATTAATTATTGATCTTAAATAATTGTCTGGATAGCATTCTTTTTGACTTTGTTTGTTCAGTGTTCATTCAGTTTGTGAGTGAGAGTGAGAGTGAGAGCGTGAGCGTGAGGGTGAGCGTGAGCGTGAGCGTGAAAGTGACGGCCAAGTATGGTAACCCATACTTGGAATTTGACCTCTGCATTTAACCCATCCAAGTACGTGCACACAAATTAGGAGCAGAGTAGTGAGTAGTGAACACACACACACTGCAAACGTGGATACCCGGAGAAGCGGGCAGCCTTGAGTGGCGCCCGGGGAGCGTTTGGGGGTTAGGTGCCTTGCTCAAGGACTCCTCAGTCATATTCCTGCCGGTACTGGAATTGAACCAGCAACCTTTGGGTCACCAGTCCAACTCTGTTACCATTAGGCCATGACTCTCTCACTGAGAGTGAGAGTGCGAGTGCGAGTGCGAGTGCGACATTTAAATCAACATTTTTTGACATTTAGTGTTAAACATTTTTATTGCAATGTTTATTTCCATGTAAAAAACAACAAAAAAACTACTTTATTTTTATTTATTCATTTATTTTTTTATACTTATTTATTTATTTTACTGTGTAGTGTTAAGAATGCTTTGGCAATGTAAAGATTTCTTTCACCATGCCAATAAAGCTATTTGAATCTTGAGTGTGAGAGTGAGAGTGAGTGTGAGTGAGAGAGAGAGAGAGTGAGTGAGAGTGTGTGAGAGAGTGAGTGTGTGAGAGAGTGAGTGTGAGAGTGAGTGAGTGTGAGAGTGAGTGAGTGTGAGAGTGAGTGAGTGTGAGAGTGAGAGTGTGAGAGTGAGTGAGTGGGAGAGAGAAAGAGAGTGAGAGTGAGAGTGAGTGTGAGAGAGAGAGAGGGAGAGAGTGAGAGAGAGAGTGTGAGAGTGAGTGAGTGAATGTGAGAGTGAATGTGAGAGTGAGTGTGAGAGTGAGTGTGAGTGTGAGAGTGAGTGTGAGAGTGAGTGTGAGAGTGAGTGTGAGAGTGAGTGTGAGAGTGAGTGTGAGAGTGAGTGTGAGAGTGAGTGAGAGTGAGAGTGTGTGAGAGAGTGAGTGTGAGAGAGTGAGTGTGTGAGAGTGAGTGTGTGAGAGTGAGTGTGTGAGAGTGAGTGTGAGAGTGAGTGTGAGAGAGAGAGAGTGAGTGAGAGTGTGTGAGAGAGTGAGTGTGTGAGAGAGTGAGAGTGAGAGTGAGAGTGAGTGTGAGAGAGAGAGAGAGGGAGAGAGTGAGAGAGAGAGTGTGAGAGTGAGTGAGTGAGTGTGAGAGTGAATGTGAGAGTGAATGTGAGAGTGAATGTGAGAGTGAATGTGAGAGTGAGTGTGAGTGTGAGTGTGAGTGTGAGTGTGAGAGTGAGAGTGAGTGTGAGAGTGAGTGAGAGAGAGAGAGAGTGAGAGAGAGAGAGAGAGAGTGAGAGTGTGTGAGAGAGTGAGTGTGTGAGAGAGTGAGTGTGAGAGTGAGTGAGTGTGAGAGTGAGTGAGTGTGAGAGTGAGTGAGTGTGAGAGAGAGAGAGAGTGAGAGTGAGAGTGAGTGTGAGAGAGAGAGAGAGGGAGAGAGTGAGAGAGAGAGTGTGAGAGTGAGTGAGTGAGTGTGAATGTGAGAGTGAATGTGAGAGTGAGTGTGAGAGTGAGAGTGAGTGTGTGAGTGAGTGTGTGAGTGAGTGTGAGAGTGAGTGTGAGAGTGAGTGTGAGTGTGATAGAGAGAGAGCGAGCGAGTGAGCGAGTCCGTGAGTGTTTGTGTGTGTGTCAATACTTCAGCACTAATGGTCAATGTTAGCCTGTGGGCGGGTCATACACTGATGATACTAAACTAGTCTTTACAACATCAAACTACTCACTAAGCCAAACCTCTCAAAACCCTGTCACCCCTACACACACATGTGCTTATTAATTATGAAGCAGCCATTAAAAACAGCTGCAGTATTATAGTTTTAAATAGACAGATCTTTTAAATAAGCATTTTTATCGAAGGTCCATCTCTTTTCTTGTATATTTTTCGATTAGATGAGATATAACATTTTAATCTGTCATGTGGTCATGTTGTTATGTACGCCACCTATGGGGCATGTTGTCACATTCCACTTCGATTCTTTCAGGGTAAATCAAGAAAAAAGTATACACTGTATTAATTAAACATATATAACCACATAATTGTACTAGACGTGTGGAATTAATGTGGGGTAAAATAAAAACACTGAACCTTAAGTAGGTTTACACAAACTGGTAAAGTCTAAAAGTATTAGGTTGTGCCCTGCTCTCTCCTATTAGACTCAGACTAGTATTGTAATATGATTTTATAGGCTTCATGGCCATGAAAACTGATCTGTGGGATGAGTGTATGAGCGGATGTCAGATCAGAGCTGATGTGTTTTGATCTGAGGACACAGGATGTTTCTGTGGTTGATGTCGGACTGTAATTCATAATGCATAAAAACGGATGTCTCTTCTATTATAGATTACCAAAAACCAGCTGAGTGACTGTCTGAATGCTTGCCCTAAGCCAGCAGCCAATCAGATCCTCTGTGACCCAGACAGTTTTGAAAAACTTAATTAGAGGGCAATAAAAACGCTGTTATGAAGAACATCCGTCCTCCTGAATCTGATCTCATTTCATTTGATGAATTGAATTAATCTCATATTTTAAGAAAAATGTTATCATTTATGTAGAACATCTAAAGTTATTTGCTGCACCACCTTAGAAGAAGAGCCTTGAGTCGTTAATATGAAGATGTAATTACTCTCAGAGCGCCTTTCCTTTGATTGCATTAGTGTTTTCTTTTCCTTCATCTTATCTCCCTTGAGTTCCTTGTTTAAATCCAAGTTGAAAGTGTAAATCCGTATGAGTTTTGATTTGTCTCTTGATTCCAGTCCAGTTTGCCCATAACAGCTTCCTCAGGGCTGAATGTTTTTCTCCTGAAGTTATCAGTCTCGTGTGGAGGATGTTCATGAATCTGCTTTGCTAATTTCAGGGAAGATGTTCAAGTCATTAGACTTGCCGCTGATCGTGGAGTTTATGCTAATGTTCTACAAAGACAAGCCCATTGATTGGCTGTTGGACCACATCATGTGGGTGAAGGTGTGCAACCCAGAAAAAGACGCGGTAAGAATTATACATCTCTGTTTTCTTATTATAATTATTCTTAATATTATTTGTTCATGCAGATATGAATCATTATCGTGTCTCTCCTTAACATGTGTAAAGATTGATTTTAATAATAATAGAATGCGTAAAATCTTTCAGAAACGGACTCTGCATTTTGAAATTACACCTGATTGATAGAGGCCATGTTAGTCTCTTTTCAGAGAAAAACAACCCATTTCACCTGATAAAAATCTGGCAGTTACAACCAAATTCACATAAAAAAATTAACAACTAGTTGTTAAAGTCACAGTTCACCTAAACATTTAAATTCTGTCATTTACTTTCCCTCATGTCGTTCCAAACCCGTAAGACTTTGAATCATCTTTGAAACACAAATGAAGATATTTATAATGATAGCTGTTTCTGCCCCTCCACTGAAAGCCCAGGAAACCAGAACCTTGAAGCTTCAGAAGGCTCATAAACACAGCAGAACAGCAATCCCTATGAATACAGCAGTTTAATCCAAGTCTTCTGAAGAGACAATCATTTTACATGATGAATAGATTTCATTTAGGCTTTTATTCACATATAAACTGGGCCTCTGCCAATGGCCAGTGACTTACGAAAATTAATTAACATTAATATTTTTTATCGGCCATGAAACGATTTTTGCCGATAATGACACCAAAATTCACAATTCTCTTTTCCAATTTCAAGACCACAGCTAAAGCTTCTAGCCTAACTAATATACATTTAAAACATTATTAAAGACAAGTAAACCGTCAGTAATTAAATAAAGAACAAATAATCAAATTACAAGCAAAAGCACAAATAAATAAAATATAACAAAGATACAGATTAAATAAACGGTGCTTTTCAGGTTTTTCAGGTAGGTCTGATAGTATTTTTCAGGGGGGAAATTTAATAAAGTAAGCAAATGTAAAATAACACAACATTGTCTTCACTGTATAAATTAAATATCCTTATTAATTAATCCTTATTAAAGTTACAAAGGGGATATTCAAATATAAATTGGATAAATTGGGATAAATTGGGGATATTCAAATTAATTAACCGATCATACCATTGATCAGCTCTACCAAACTTGGATGTCTTTTTTCCAGTAATAAACAAACATTGTTAAGTTATTTTGATTGATACTGTGAAGCAGCTTTGATACAATCTGTATTGTGAAAAGCGCTATATAAATATATTTGACTTGACTTGACAAAGGTTATTCAGTCAAGAGCAGTGTGATTTTTTCTTTGTCTTTGTTGTTGATTAACATTATAAACACAGAAATCAGCAGGAATATTAGGCTGCTGTCACTTTAAGAGTGAATGCACTGATCTAATATACTGATACACGTGTTTACTTTCTCAACTGTTTATGTTCTCATAAGACATAACCGACATTGTTTACTATGTGCTCACTATTTTTTTTACATGATTTTGTGTGAGTTTGTCGCTCAAGCACAATACGACGTGAAAGAGCTGTTTAGTATTGCTGAGCTGTCTGAGACGCAGCTTTCTGTGCGAGCGCTTCGGATGTTTGCACACACACACTTTCCACACAGCGCGAGTAGCGACATGAGCTCCGTTTCACGTCTTCTTGTGCTTGAATATTTAAACTGGCATATTTAATACTTAAACATTCGTGACGATGCAGGGAGTGTCGTTCATGTTTGTTCACGTTCATGCATTGTTAGGATTCATAAAAATATTACCGGCTGACTGGCGAGTAACACTGTTGCATATAAACATTGATTAGCACACTTACATAGAGAACATCAAAATTGTTCAACGGCAGCTCAATCGAGCTCGCTTGACTTGTGAAATTTCATGTCTTTATGAACTGTTTGAAGCTTGAAAGATTAGACTTGTAATGGAGAGACAGAAATCACTCTGCTTTCATTAAAACTTTAAGAAGTACAAAACTCTTATGGCTCTGGAACGACATGAGGGTGAGAAAATGATGTGAAAATGTTGAGTTTTGGGTGATTTATGACTGTAATGCAGTGAGATTACTCTTCTGAGCTGCTCGAGAAGGACAGAAACCTGTTCGTGTCTTGAATCTTCACAACAGCACTGCCGTCTGAAGGAGTGTGTGTGAACGTAACTCGAACGCTCCTGAGAGATCAGCTTTAAAATCATCAGGTTTAAAACAGTCGACTGTGGTTTAATAGAAATGATCAGATGTTAATGCGTCTCTGCTTTGTAATATTTCTTTTTAAATGTGTGACCGAAATGACCACTGGATAATTTGATTGTAGCCTGAGACTTTTGTTGAAAGTGTATGTAGTTGTGATATGATATAAATGTCCTCTGTCCCACAGAAACATTGTGACCGTCAGAAAGCAAACCTGCGTATCCGCTTTAAACCGTCTCTCTTCCAGCACGTCGGGACACACTCTTCACTCGCTGGGAAGATCCAGAAACTCAAGGTGATCTTTCTTATTCAGTTATTTTTTACTATATTCATTTATTTACATGAGTGTGAGTCTGTGTGTAAGTGTAATAATTTTACTCATTTGTAATCCTCCAGACAGTACTCTGCCTCAGGTCTATGTTCGTTTCTCCTCAGAGATTGTCCAAATTACAAATCAGAGCGTCAGAAGGCACTGATAACAGCTCATATCCTGATAAATCAGTGTGTGTCTCTGCTCTGTGTTTATTCCCTCTGAATGAAGAACACTAGGGATCGCCATGGCGATGAGTGTTCGTGTTTATTCCCTCTGATTGAAGAACACTAGGGTCGCCATGGCGATGAGTGTTCGTGTTTATTCCCTCTGATTGAAGAACACTAGGGATCGCCATGGCGATGAGTGTTCGTGTTTATTCCCTCTGAATGAAGAACACTAGGGATCGCCATGGCGATGAGTGTTCGTGTTTATTCCCTCTGATTGAAGAACACTAGGGATCGCCATGGCGATGAGTGTTCGTGTTTATTCCCTCTGATTGAAGAACACTAGGGATCGCCATGGCGATGAGTGTTCGTGTTTATTCCCTCTGATTGAAGAACACTAGGGATCGCCATGGCGATGAGTGTTCGTGTTTATTCCCTCTGAATGAAGAACACTAGGGATCGCCATGGCGATGAGTGTTCGTGTTTATTCCCTCTGAATGAAGAACACTAGGGATCGCCATGGCGATGAGTGTTCGTGTTTATTCCCTCTGAATGAAGAACACTAGGGATCGCCATGGCGATGAGTGTTCATGTTTATTCCCTCTGATTGAAGAACACTAGGGTCGCCATGGCGATGAGTGTTCGTGTTTATTCCCTCTAAATGAATAACACTAGGGATCGCCATGGCGATGAGTGTTCGTGTTTATTCCCTCTGAATGAAGAACACTAGGGATCGCCATGGCGATGAGTGTTCATGTTTATTCCCTCTGATTGAAGAACACTAGGGATCGCCATGGCGATGAGTGTTCGTGTTTATTCCCTCTGAATGAAGAACACTAGGGATCGCCATGGCGATGAGTGTTCATGTTTATTCCCTCTGATTGAAGAACACTAGGATCGCCATGGCGATGAGTGTTCGTGTTTATTCCCTCTGATTGAAGAACACTAGGGTCGCCATGGCGATGAGTGTTCGTGTTTATTCCCTCTGATTGAAGAACACTAGGGATCGCCATGGCGATGAGTGTTCGTGTTTATTCCCTCTGATTGAAGAACACTAGGGATCGCCATGGCGATGAGTGTTCGTGTTTATTCCCTCTGATTGAAGAACACTAGGGTCGCCATGGCGATGAGTGTTCGTGTTTATTCCCTCTGATTGAAGAACACTAGGGATCGCCATGGCGATGAGTGTTCGTGTTTATTCCCTCTGATTGAAGAACACTAGGGATCGCCATGGCGATGAGTGTTCGTGTTTATTCCCTCTGAATGAAGAACACTAGGGATCGCCATGGCGATGACTGTTCGTGTTTATTCCCTCTGAATGAAGAACACTAGGGATCGCCATGGCGATGAGTGTTCGTGTTTATTCCCTCTGAATGAAGAACACTAGGGATCGCCATGGCGATGAGTGTTCATGTTTATTCCCTCTGATTGAAGAACACTAGGGTCGCCATGGCGATGAGAGTTGGTGTTTATTCCCTCTGATTGAAGAACACTAGGGATCGCCATGGCGATGAGTGTTCGTGTTTATTCCCTCTGAATGAAGAACACTAGGGATCGCCATGGCGATGAGTGTTCATGTTTATTCCCTCTGATTGAAGAACACTAGGGTCGCCATGGCGATGAGTGTTCGTGTTTATTCCCTCTGATTGAAGAACACTAGGGATCGCCATGGCGATGAGTGTTCGTGTTTATTCCCTCTAAATGAATAACACTAGGGATCGCCATGGCGATGAGTGTTCGTGTTTATTCCCTCTGAATGAAGAACACTAGGGATCGCCATGGCAATGAGTGTTCGTGTTTATTCCCTCTGAATGAAGAACACTAGGGATCGCCATGGCGATGAGTGTTCATGTTTATTCCCTCTGATTGAAGAACACTAGGGATCGCCATGGCGATGAGTGTTCGTGTTTATTCCCTCTGAATGAAGAACACTAGGATCGCCATGGCGATGAGTGTTCGTGTTTTTTCCCTCTGATTGAAGAACACTAGGGTCGCCATGGCGATGAGTGTTCGTGTTTATTCCCTCTGATTGAAGAACACTAGGGTCGCCATGGCGATGAGTGTTCGTGTTTATTCCCTCTGAATGAAGAACACTAGGGATCGCCATGGCGATGAGTGTTCGTGTTTATTCCCTCTGAATGAAGAACACTAGGGATCGCCATGGCGATGAGTGTTCGTGTTTATTCCCTCTGAATGAAGAACACTAGGGATCGCCATGGCGATGAGTGTTCGTGTTTATTCCCTCTGAATGAAGAACACTAGGGATCGCCATGGCGATGAGTGTTCGTGTTTATTTCCTCTGAATGAAGAACACTAGGGATCGCCATGGCGATGAGTGTTTGTGTGACCCGCCTGTTCCCTGTCGTGTTGATTTCTCTCCTCGGCTGTCGAGCTGAATGTGTGTGACGCTCCATTTATCATAATACCTGCCTCAATCACTGCTGTTATTCTGTGTCGCTAGTCATTCATTTTCTAGACAACTTCTTTTATTTGTTTTTCATATCCACTGTTGACATGTTTTCACACTACAGTTTTTAGAGTAAACCCAAGTGTGTTTAAGGTTTGATAAACACTCAGAAGCGATCCAAAGCATTCCAGCTGTCGTCAATCCACATCACTACCCAGTAAATATACTGGAATATTAAAATGATATTGACATTTCAACCCTCGGGTGCTGTTCGGTAATTTTTTTTAGAAATTTTTCTTCATCGGAATGGTATGAAACTTGGTAAAGGTTTTGGCACTTGCTCTGTGAACACAAAAAACATCATGGACATGATCTGAACAGGTTAAATGGTCCTGAAAGTAATATTCACACTTGTGCTCCTCGCATTGTAAATGAATGAGAGTTTCCTCTAGTGGAAGCGTTTGGTACTGCAGCCGAACACACTCTCACTGAAAGATCATTCACTGACATATCACACTCACATATGCAACACTACTTGTTTAGATTTATGGCTTTCATTTTCTTGCAGTTTTAGAGTAAAACATGTTTTGAAAATATATATTTCATATAAAAATTTAAATTAGTTTTTTTGCTAATTTTTTATAACAATAAACGCAAAATTCTGTAACTTATTTTAGGTTCACTTTTTAAAACTTTTGATCACTTCAGCAATAATCTGCCAAGTGTCGTGTTTGAAAAGAGATCAAACTGAAGTCTGTGCTCTAAAACATTCAAGATTTAACAGAGTTAAAATAAATTTTATTTTCAGGTCTATGCTCAAAAAGTTATAACTACTGCATAAATAAAATCTAGTACCATAACATCCCTTAAAAATACAAAATATTAAATTAAAACATTATCGAACTAAAATATAGTAAATTAATTTTATTGAAATAAAAAAATCTGGGTTAAAGAGAGATTATAAGGTCTCATTAGTTAACATTAGTTTATATTATGACACAGTGAATTAACTAATGTTAACCGATACAACTTTTGATCTTCAAGATTAACATTATGTAAGATTAATAAATGCAGAAGTATTGTTCATTGTTAGCTCATGTTAACGGATGTGAAACGCCTGAATGCCAGTGTTTGCTCACCGGAGAACTGGTTAGTTTGCTGAATGCTCGTGTCTATTATCAGGGTTTACTGTGTGATATCTGTTGTTCTTGTTGTCTGATGAAGACCTTGTTTAGACGAAACGTTTTTTTTTATTTCTTTAATTTTGACCTTTTTTCTTTCTTTTTTTTGACTGCGCACCTGCACCAATTTTGGATGTGTGCATTTCAAATTAATTTAAATATATGCACTAATTAGTTTGATTGATCAGGGGCAACTGAACAGAATTAGCCACAGTCTGACCTATACTTGATTATCTTCTGTTTAGCTTTTACACACACACACACACACTACGCTTCCCTATCAACCATAAAAAGTGACATCCACAGCAACAAGCTCAACCCTGTCTTAATGTTAGATTAAAGTCCCCTGTAAACAATAATTTTATCCCTTAAAACTCATCTTTGATCACCAAAATTACATATTTAAGCGTTTTAATTTTTATTTGATCTGTTAACCTTAGTTAATGTACTATGAACTAACATGAATGATCAATGTACAATTGTATTGCTCAAATATTAATACATGCTGTAAAACTGTATATTGCATAATGCATATAGTTCATGAAAGCTAGCTAATACATCATTGTTCACATATGTTACTTGCAAAGTTGTACCTTTGAAATTTATGTATGTTTGCTAAAGAAACACATTTGACCTGTAATATTTTAATGTTTATTTTCTGTAGAATTCGTTCTGTAGAACTTCTCATTTGAATATATTCATATATATATATATATATATTTCATTTAGCACATTTTAGTTCAGCACTGTTTTATTTGGAGGGTTATGTTTGTTTTTTATCAAGTATCCATTTTAAAATATATCGGTTGATTAATCGGTTATCAGCAAGAATCAGAATCACTTTATTCGCCAAATGCATCAGCAGACACACAGGAATTTGATATGGCAATCAGTAACACAGAAACTCGACAAAGAAACCATATATATGTATAGGTGCATAAAGGATGTTTAAAAAAGTAAAATAAAAATAAGTTAAGTAAAATAGTCCAAAGATAAAATAGTGAGGGAGGGAGGCACTGGATCAGCTGTTCAGGAGGGAAATGGCTCTTGGATAAAAACTGTTGAGATGGCGTGAGGTCCTTGTCCTCATTGCCCTGGTCCTTCTTCCTGAGGGATACAGCCTAAACATGTCACTTGCTGGATGAGACGGATCAGCAGCAACTCTCCGGACTCTGGCCTCATACAGGGCCTTGATTGACAGCTCCTCTGTCCAGTCACAATCGCTGCAGTCTGTTCTTCGCCTGGGCCGATGCTGAGGCAAACCATACAGTAACAGATGTTGAAAGAAGGCTTTCCACAGTGGCTCTGTAAAACCTAGACCGAACAGAGCTGGAGATGTTCAGTTTGGTTAACTGCCTTAGGAAAAACATCCCACTGTGAGCCCTCTTGATAATGGAGGAACTGTTTTCCTCCCATTTCAAGTTGTTTGTGATGACAGTGCCTAAGAATTTGACTGACTCCTCCTCCTAAACAACAGAGCTCTTGATGGTTAGGGGAGAGAGAGAGACGGGGCTCTACGAAAGTCTATCACCATTTCCACTGTCTTTTGTTGGTTAAGCTCCAGATTGTTCTTATCACACCACGCAACCAGATGAGACACGTCCTGCCTATAAGCAGACTCGTCGTTGCCCTTAATAAGGCCGACCAAGGTGCTATCGTCTGCAAATTTAATCAGCTTGATGAACGGTATTGTAAGTGCAATCATTGGTATACAGTGAGTAGAGAAATGGTGACGCACGCACCCCTGAGGTGCTCCAATGTTGGTGGACCGAGGATCAGACGTGCTGGCCTGCTGTTGCTGAGGAAGTCCATGATCCATTGGCAGAGAGAATTTGTCTTACATGTCTGTAAAAACTAGTCGTGTGAACCTACACTGGTCTCACGGTTTGATTACGGTTATCATGTCAACGATTCAGTTCAATTCGATATCTCCATGCATTACGATGCACTGCATCCTCAATTTTAAATTTTACTTCAAAAGTGATGTGTGTGTGTGTCAGTGTGTGTGTGTCAGTGTGTGTGTGTCAGTGTGTGTGTGTGTGTGTGCGTGCGTGTGTGTGTGTCAGTGTGTGTGTGTCAGTGTGTGTGTGTGTCAGTGTGTGCATGTGTGCGTGTGCGTGTGCGTGTGTGTGTGTGTGTGTCTGTGTGTGTGTGTCTGTGTGTGTGTGTCAGTGTGTGTGTGTGTGTGTCAGTGTGTGTGTGTCAGTGTGTGTGTGTGTGTGTGTGTTCGCCTGTTCGGGAAGTCGCAGTGATAGAAACAGTGACATTCCAGTTTAAGTTTCAAGACAGTAAAGCCTGTTTATGCCAATTTAGAAAATTTAATTCTGTCAAATCAATTTTGTTTTAAAGAAATTTAAAAGCAGCGCTCATTCATCAGTGTATAATGTTACCCTAGAGACGCGCGCATCAACCGTCACCGAGTCCGCTGTTGAAGACGATCATCCATTTATAATCACGCGTAACAACACAGAATAATTGTAGTTTGACCATCGGGTGCGGATACTTAAATCAGAGAGCATTATTGGGGCGGTGGATGATGTGTTTTTGGCTGTGGATTCGGGTGACGCTGGAGCTCATCCGCCAGTCAGACTCTGCAGGCGCTAACAGCTCGCGGTGAACACGGCTAACGTGGTTTATCAAGTTAGTGGTATTACCTCCTGCATATTCTTTGTTTGTGTGACATGAGCGCACACAGCGTGTGTCTTCTCCAGGGTGTTCATAAGAGCTGAAGTGTGCCCAGATGTAGCTTTTAAAGTAGTTGGAGCATTTTTAATTACTTGCACTCGCGTCTCGCCTCCCTCTGCCAGTGTATGCTTCCGCGACAAAGCACATACGCGATAAATGACGTCAGAAAAGCGTCAGTACATTATAATCGGTTATGGTCTATTACTGAACCGATACTGAATCGTCCTCGTCTGCATCGCAGAAACGATTAATTTCGACACCCCTAGTAAAAACGGGAGCGAGCTGACTAGCGCAGTGCTTCAGGATGGCAGTGAGATCCCATCGGGGACACTTGCTTTCCTTACATTCTCCCGGCAAACTAGCCGGTACACATCCTTCTCCTCAGTATCACAGAGAGCTTGATCCTGAGGAGCGTGTCCTCCTCCTCCCTGAATGGGTCTTCATGATTATGAACCGGATCCCATCTGGAAGGGCAAGGGGAGATCTCTCAAATCTGGTATAAAATACATTAAACTCATTGGCTAGTTTAGCAGATGGAGTGACTTGTTGTATTTTATTTTTATAGCCCGTCAAGTTCTTCAGTGACCTCCAGGCCGAAGAAGAGGCAATAGTGCCAAATTGTTCCTCAGCTCGTAGACAGCTTTTGCTTTTCTAATGGCTTTATTTAACTCTTGTCTGGCAAGCCTGTGTTCATCTCCATCTCCATTCTGCTCTTTGGTCTTCCTAAGGGATTTCCTGAACCAGGGTTTGTTGTTATTATATTTCACCACCGTTTTGGTGGGAATATACAGGTTTGCTCACAGTACGGTCAAACCTAGTTATCGGTATCAGTCAAATCCACTATCGGTCGACCTCTATTAAAAACATCACATATACATATAAACAACATTAAAACTGTATTTTCACCACAGGGGACTTTAAGAGATTATATTTCCCGCATGCGCAATAAGGTGATATTATGTTTAATGTTGGCCTTTTCTTTGGAAGTCTGGGTCAAGGATGAAATAATAAAATAAAACCATAAAAGACACTTGAAAGGTAGTGAGATGGCATAAAAAAGGATATATAGACACATTAAATGTAACTTTAAAGTTACAACAATAAAAAAAAGTTATTTTAACTTTTCTTAAAATAAAAAAATATTTTATTTTAAGATAAAGTTGCAGTTATTGGAGGAACACCCGAGCACTGTTTCTGAGGTCCTTGTGTTTTGTTCAGGATAAGGACTTCGGGAAGCAGACGCTTCATAAAGGTCACGCTAACCCGCTCGCAGAGGTCACCACCAGCCTGAAGACGTACCAGCACTTCACGCTGGAGAAGGCCTATCTGGGGGAGGACTTCTTCTGGGCCTTCACTCCGGTGGCGGGAGACTTCATACGCATCCGCTTCTTCACACCCGTGCGTGTAGAGAGGTGTGTGCACACACACACACACACACACATCAACGGCAACATGCTCTGACAGACACTCTTATCAAAAAGCATCAACGATAGTGCAATTTAATTAGAAAAATCTTAACAATATTTGTGTCTCTGTATGGGAGCATCTGGTTTAGGCTGGAACATGTAGAGCTTTTCTTTTGTAACATGTTGTTCTGGTTTCCAGCTGGTGTAAACATCATTAACTGCTGGACCAGCAATGACCCAGCAACGACCCAGCTGGGCTTCACATATGCATGTGTGTATATATATATATATATATATATATATATATATATATATATATATATATATATATTTAAATTTGTTATTTATACATTAAATATATTATATATATAAATTATATATAAATATATTTACAGTATATACATGCAAATATTTCTTAAATATATACATGCATGTGTGTGTATTTAAATATACAAAATAATTATACACAGTACACACACATATATTATGTAAACACAAACTTTTATTTTAGATGCGATCAGTCGTGATTAATCGTTGCACAGCCGTACTTTATTCACAGCAGTTTCTGGACAGAAGTTTACAGGCGTCTCCAGTATTCCTCCAGAATAAAAGCAAAAAACAGGATCTGAAATGCAAAGTGAAGAATTTAGTATTGAAAAATAGAATTATTATTATTGTAAATATTATTTTTTTATTTGACCAGTTCTATTGTTAATTTACAACAGTTATTATAATAATAATAATTATTATTATTACTATGATTCAGTTTCATTGAGTTTCTGAAACACCAGTGTGAATATAATGTGGACTGAGACACAATCACAACTAAAAAACATTTTAAAGTCCAGCTACAAAGTCTAAATAAAATGCTTGGTAAAGAACAATGAAATGCTTTATTTATTTACTTGCCTGTTGTGTGAGCATTAACCAACATCAGAGAATCATAACCATGCAAAAGTGCTGTTAAATTATTGAAATATTAACTTCAAGTACATATTTCACGTCAAAAGGGTTCGGCTGATGAACGTTTGTGAATCTTCAAATCTTCTTGTAAAGCAGGAATCTGTCTTCAGCTGTAGCACGCTGTGTCCACGCTTCACATGAGTGCTGTTGTGCTGTAGTGTCTCTGACAAGACGATTAGAGCTTTTATTTCCTTCGCTGGAAGCTTTCTGCCTGTGAATGAAGCAGAAAGCGTGTTGTCTTGTTGTAACACAGCTGGTGTTGCTTACTCAGACCAGTGGATAATGCATCAATCATCATGAGCCACAGTCATCCATACATGTTTAACCCTAATGGAAAGTCCATGCATATTTCAGGCTTAATTGAGAGCTAATAGTGTTCAGGCTGAAGGAGAGCGTAGCATCACTCACTGGCTTCTTCTCGCTGCAGAAGTCCCAGTTAAATCAGCACAGGCGCTTCTACACGTGTGATTACACAGAAGTCCCAGTTAAACCAGCGCAGGCGCTTCTACACGTGTGATTATACAGAAGTCCCAGTTAAACCAGCGCAGGCGCTTCTACACGTGTGATTATACAGAAGTCCCAGTTTAACCAGCGCAGGCGCTTCTACACGTGTGATTATACAGAAGTCCCAGTTTAACCAGCGCAGGCGCTTCTACACGTGTGATTATACAGAAGTCCCAGTTTAACCAGCGCAGGCGCTTCTACACGTGTGATTATACAGAAATCCCAGTTAAACCAGCGCAGGCGCTTCTACACGTGTGATTATACAGAAGTCCCAGTTAAACCAGCACAGGCGCTTCTACACGTGTGATTATACAGAAGTCCCAGTTTAACCAGCACAGGCGCTTCTACACGTGTGATTATACAGAAGTCCCAGTTAAACCAGCGCAGGCGCTTCTACACGTGTGATTATACAGAAGTCCCAGTTTAACCAGCGCAGGCGCTTCTACACGTGTGATTATACAGAAGTCCCAGTTAAACCAGCGCAGGCGCTTCTACACGTGTGATTATACAGAAGTCCCAGTTTAACCAGCACAGGCGCTTCTACACGTGTGATTATACAGAAGTCCCAGTTTAACCAGCGCAGGCGCTTCTACACGTGTGATTATACAGAAGTCCCAGTTAAACCAGCACAGGCGCTTCTACACGTGTGATTATACAGAAGTCCCAGTTAAACCAGCGCAGGCGCTTCTACACGTGTGATTATACAGAAGTCCCAGTTAAACCAGCGCAGGCGCTTCTACACGTGTGATTATACAGAAGTCCCAGTTAAACCAGCACAGGCGCTTCTACACGTGTGATTATACAGAAGTCCCAGTTTAACCAGCGCAGGCGCTTCTACACGTGTGATTATACAGAAGTCCCAGTTAAACCAGCGCAGGCGCTTCTACACGTGTGATTATACAGAAGTCCCAGTTTAACCAGCGCAGGCGCTTCTACACGTGTGATTATACAGAAGTCCCAGTTTAACCAGCGCAGGCGCTTCTACACGTGTGATTATACAGAAGTCCCAGTTTAACCAGCGCAGGCGCTTCTACACGTGTGATTATACAGAAATCCCAGTTAAACCAGCACAGGCGCTTCTACACGTGTGATTATACAGAAGTCCCAGTTAATCCAGCGCAGGCGCTTCTACACGTGTGATTATACAGAAATCCCAGTTAAACCAGCACAGGCGCTTCTACACGTGTGATTATACAGAAGTCCCAGTTAAACCAGCGCAGGCGCTTCTACACGTGTGATTATACAGAAGTCCCAGTTAAACCAGCACAGGCGCTTCTACACGTGTGATTATACAGAAGTCCCAGTTTAACCAGCGCAGGCGCTTCTACACGTGTGATTATACAGAAGTCCCAGTTAAACCAGCGCAGGCGCTTCTACACGTGTGATTATACAGAAGTCCCAGTTTAACCAGCGCAGGCGCTTCTACACGTGTGATTATACAGAAATCCCAGTTAAACCAGCGCAGGCGCTTCTACACGTGTGATTATACAGAAATCCCAGTTAAACCAGCACAGGCGCTTCTACACGTGTGATTATACAGAAGTCCCAGTTAAACCAGCGCAGGCGCTTCTACACGTGTGATTATACAGAAGTCCCAGTTAAACCAGCACAGGCGCTTCTACACGTGTGATTATACAGAAGTCCCAGTTTAACAAGCGCAGGCGCTTCTACACGTGTGATTATACAGAAGTCCCAGTTAAACCAGCGCAGGCGCTTCTACACGTGTGATTATACAGAAGTCCCAGTTTAACCAGCGCAGGCGCTTCTACACGTGTGATTATACAGAAATCCCAGTTAAACCAGCACAGGCGCTTCTACACGTGTGATTATACAGAAATCCCAGTTAAACCAGCACAGGCGCTTCTACACGTGTGATTATACAGAAGTCCCAGTTAATCCAGCGCAGGCGCTTCTACACGTGTGATTATACAGAAGTCCCAGTTTAACCAGCGCATGCGCTTCTACACGTGTGATTATACAGAAGTCCCAGTTAAACCAGCGCAGGCGCTTCTACACGTGTGATTATACAGAAGTCCCAGTTAAACCAGCACAGGCGCTTCTACACGTGTGATTATACAGAAGTCCCAGTTTAACCAGCGCAGGCGCTTCTACACGTGTGATTATACAGAAGTCCCAGTTTAACCAGCGCAGGCGCTTCTACACGTGTGATTATACAGAAGTCCCAGTTAAACCAGCACAGGCGCTTCTACACGTGTGATTATACAGAAGTCCCAGTTAAACCAGCGCATGCGCTTCTACACGTGTGATTATACAGAAGTCCCAGTTAAACCAGCGCAGGCGCTTCTACACGTGTGATTATACAGAAGTCCCAGTTAAACCAGCGCAGGCGCTTCTACACGTGTGATTATACAGAAGTCCCAGTTAAACCAGCGCAGGCGCTTCTACACGTGTGATTATACAGAAGTCCCAGTTAAACCAGCGCAGGCGCTTCTACACGTGTGATTATACAGAAGTCCCAGTTAAACCAGCGCAGGCGCTTCTACACGTGTGATTATACAGAAGTCCCAGTTAAACCAGCACAGGCGCTTCTACACGTGTGATTATACAGAAGTCCCAGTTAAACCAGCGCAGGCGCTTCTACACGTGTGATTATACAGAAGTCCCAGTTAAACCAGCGCAGGCGCTTCTACACGTGTGATTATACAGAAGTCCCAATTTAACCAGCGCAGGCGCTTCTACACGTGTGATTATACAGAAGTCCCAGTTAAACCAGCGCAGGCGCTTCTACACGTGTGATTATACAGAAGTCCCAGTTAAACCAGCGCAGGCGCTTCTACACGTGTGATTATACAGAAGTCCCAGTTTAACCAGCGCAGGCGCTTCTACACGTGTGATTATACAGAAGTCCCAGTTTAACCAGCGCAGGCGCTTCTACACGTGTGATTATACAGAAATCCCAGTTAAACCAGCACAGGCGCTTCTACACGTGTGATTATACAGAAGTCCCAGTTAAACCAGCGCAGGCGCTTCTACACGTGTGATTATACAGAAGTCCCAGTTTAACCAGCACAGGCGCTTCTACACGTGTGATTATACAGAAGTCCCAGTTAAACCAGCGCAGGCGCTTCTACACGTGTGATTATACAGAAGTCCCAGTTAAACCAGCACAGGCGCTTCTACACGTGTGATTATACAGAAGTCCCAGTTTAACCAGCGCATGCGCTTCTACACGTGTGATTATACAGAAGTCCCAGTTAAACCAGCGCAGGCGCTTCTACACGTGTGATTATACAGAAGTCCCAGTTAAACCAGCACAGGCGCTTCTACACGTGTGATTATACAGAAGTCCCAGTTTAACCAGCGCAGGCGCTTCTACACGTGTGATTATACAGAAGTCCCAGTTTAACCAGCGCAGGCGCTTCTACACGTGTGATTATACAGAAGTCCCAGTTAAACCAGCACAGGCGCTTCTACACGTGTGATTATACAGAAGTCCCAGTTAAACCAGCGCATGCGCTTCTACACGTGTGATTATACAGAAGTCCCAGTTAAACCAGCGCATGCGCTTCTACACGTGTGATTATACAGAAGTCCCAGTTAAACCAGCGCAGGCGCTTCTACACGTGTGATTATACAGAAGTCCCAGTTAAACCAGCACAGGCGCTTCTACACGTGTGATTATACAGAAGTCCCAGTTAAACCAGCGCAGGCGCTTCTACACGTGTGACTATACAGAAGTCCCAGTTAAACCAGCACAGGCGCTTCTACACGTGTGATTATACAGAAGTCCCAGTTTAACCAGCGCAGGCGCTTCTACACGTGTGATTATACAGAAGTCCCAGTTAAACCAGCGCAGGCGCTTCTACACGTGTGATTATACAGAAGTCCCAGTTAAACCAGCGCAGGCGCTTCTACACGTGTGACTATACAGAAGTCCCAGTTAAACCAGCGCAGGCGCTTCTACACGTGTGACTATACAGAAGTCCCAGTTTAACCAGCGCAGACGCTTCTACACGTGTGATTATACAGAAGTCCCAGTTAAACCAGCGCAGGCGCTTCTACACGTGTGATTATACAGAAGTCCCAGTTTAACCAGCGCAGGCGCTTCTACACGGGTGATTATACAGAAGTCCCAGTTAATCCAGCGCAGGCGCTTCTACACGTGTGATTATACAGAAGTCCCAGTTTAACAAGCGCAGGCGCTTCTACACGTGTGATTATACAGAAGTCCCAGTTAAACCAGCGCAGGCGCTTCTACACGTGTGATTATACAGAAGTCCCAGTTTAACCAGCGCAGGCGCTTCTACACGTGTGATTATACAGAAATCCCAGTTAAACCAGCACAGGCGCTTCTACACGTGTGATTATACAGAAGTCCCAGTTTAACCAGCGCAGGCGCTTCTACACGTGTGATTATACAGAAGTCCCAGTTAAACCAGCGCAGGCGCTTCTACACGTGTGATTATACAGAAGTCCCAGTTAAACCAGCGCAGGCGCTTCTACACGTGTGATTATACAGAAGTCCCAGTTAAACCAGCACAGGCGCTTCTACACGTGTGATTATACAGAAGTCCCAGTTAAACCAGCACAGGCGCTTCTACACGTGTGATTATACAGAAGTCCCAGTTAAACCAGCGCAGGCGCTTCTACACGTGTGATTATACAGAAGTCCCAGTTTAACCAGCGCAGGCGCTTCTACACGTGTGATTATACAGAAGTCCCAGTTTAACCAGCGCAGGCGCTTCTACACGTGTGATTATACAGAAGTCCCAGTTTAACCAGCGCAGGCGCTTCTACACGTGTGATTATACAGAAGTCCCAGTTTAACCAGCGCAGGCGCTTCTACACGTGTGATTATACAGAAGTCCCAGTTTAACCAGCGCAGGCGCTTCTATACGTGTGATTATACAGAAGTCCCAGTTAAACCAGCGCAGGCGCTTCTACACGTGTGATTATACAGAAGTCCCAGTTAAACCAGCGCAGGCGCTTCTACACGTGTGATTATACAGAAGTCCCAGTTTAACCAGCGCAGGCGCTTCTACACGTGTGATTATACAGAAGTCCCAGTTTAACCAGCGCAGGCGCTTCTACACGTGTGATTATACAGAAGTCCCAGTTTAACCAGCGCAGGCGCTTCTACACGTGTGATTATACAGAAGTCCCAGTTAAACCAGCGCAGGCGCTTCTACACGTGTGATTATACAGAAGTCCCAGTTAAACCAGCGCAGGCGCTTCTACACGTGTGATCATACAGAAGTCCCAGTTAAACCAGCGCAGGCGCTTCTACACGTGTGATTATACAGAAGTCCCAGTTAAACCAGCACAGGCGCTTCTACACGTGTGATTATACAGAAGTCCCAGTTAAACCAGCGCAGGCGCTTCTACACGTGTGATGATACAGAAGTCCCAGTTAAACCAGCGCAGGCGCTTCTACACGTGTGATTATACAGAAGTCCCAGTTAAACCAGCGCAGGCGCTTCTACACGTGTGATTATACAGAAGTCCCAGTTAAACCAGCGCAGGCGCTTCTACACGTGTGATGATACAGAAGTCCCAGTTAAACCAGCGCAGGCGCTTCTACACGTGTGATTATACAGAAGTCCCAGTTAAACCAGCGCAGGCGCTTCTACACGTGTGATTATACAGAAGTCCCAGTTTAACCAGCGCAGGCGCTTCTACACGTGTGATTATACAGAAGTCCCAGTTTAACCAGCGCAGGCGCTTCTACACGTGTGATTATACAGAAGTCCCAGTTAAACCAGCGCAGGCGCTTCTACACGTGTGATTATACAGAAGTCCCAGTTAAACCAGCACAGGCGCTTCTACACGTGTGATTATACAGAAGTCCCAGTTAAACCAGCACAGGCGCTTCTACACGTGTGATTATACAGAAGTCCCAGTTAAACCAGCGCAGGCGCTTCTACACGTGTGATTATACAGAAGTCCCAGTTAAACCAGCGCAGGCGCTTCTACACGTGTGATTATACAGAAGTCCCAGTTAAACCAGCGCAGGCGCTTCTACACGTGTGATTATACAGAAGTCCCAGTTTAACCAGCGCAGGCGCTTCTACACGTGTGATTATACAGAAGTCCCAGTTAAACCAGCGCAGGCGCTTCTACACGTGTGACTATACAGAAGTCCCAGTTAAACCAGCACAGGCGCTTCTACACGTGTGATTATACAGAAGTCCCAGTTTAACCAGCGCAGGCGCTTCTACACGTGTGATTATACAGAAGTCCCAGTTAAACCAGCGCAGGCGCTTCTACACGTGTGATTATACAGAAGTCCCAGTTAAACCAGCGCAGGCGCTTCTACACGTGTGATTATACAGAAGTCCCAGTTTAACCAGCGCAGGCGCTTCTACACGTGTGATTATACAGAAGTCCCAGTTAAACCAGCGCAGGCGCTTCTACACGTGTGATTATACAGAAGTCCCAGTTAAACCAGCACAGGCGCTTCTACACGTGTGATTATACAGAAGTCCCAGTTAAACCAGCGCAGGCGCTTCTACACGTGTGATTATACAGAAGTCCCAGTTAAACCAGCGCAGGCGCTTCTACACGTGTGATTATACAGAAGTCTAGGAGAGATACATGCTGTTTTTATACACTTAAATATGTTTCAATGTCATTGCATTCGACAGCATGTGTTATAAAGTGTCATAGAGCTTTTCTCAAAACTCTTTTTCCTGTAGATGCATTAAACCAGCTTGTAGATGCTTATACAAGTATATATCTATACGAGATATATATCTAATCACTTGTTTGTGTCACTTGACTACCAGTAAGAGACGTGATGCATTTATATTTATCAGAATTAACATTTACGTTGTTACAGTCTTTCCGTTTCAAATAAATGCTGTTCTTTTGAACTTTCAATTCATGAAAGAAAAAAATTTGCACAAAAATATTGATAATAATAATAAATGTTTCTTGAGCATCAAATCATCATATTATCGTGATTTCTGAAGGATCATGTGACACTGAAGACTGGAGTAATGATGCTGAAAATTCAGCTTTGATCACAGGAATAAATTACACTTTACTATATATTCACATAGAAAACAGTGTAATAATATTTCACTGTTTTTACTGTATTTTTTGTTCTTTGATTTAAAAAAAAAAAAAAAACCTGCCTGTATTTTTGATTTGTGCTTTTTTTCTACTCACCGACCGTCTAAATATTTTTGGGGCCAGTGTGTTCTGCCGGCTCTATAAATAAATGCCTGATAAGATGATGTATAAGGAAGAATCTGCAGGAGCGTTCTTTAGCATTGTACTCCTTATGGAATTGATGTGATTGATGGTTTGGCTGATATTTGTGTGTGTGTGTGTGTGTGTGTGTGTGTGTGTGTGTGTGTGCAGGTATTTCTTCCGCAGTGGAAACATCGAGCACCCCGGAGACAAGCTCTTCAATACTACAGTGGAGGTTCTTCCTTTCGACGTGAGTCCCTGTCATTGTGTGCAGATGAACACTAACAGTGTGTGTGATTGTGTGTGTGTGTGTTTGCTCTGCTTCCCTGCAGCTTCTATAAACACACCAGATCTGTGCTGAAACACTGTCTCAACCAGCTCAACACTTCAACACATGATGCAGTCGCTAAACTCCTGTTTGAGCAGATGTCAAGAGCTGAATGTATCATAGTTTGGCATAAATGTGCAAGCATTGCTCATACTTCGAGTTAAGGACTTGTTTGAATCCCTAACCTGAAGTATTAAACGTGCCATGACTCACTACAGACACGTCTGATTCCTCAAGTCATGCTTGCGGGTGGACGACATCCTCACAACCGCCGCGAGAGCAAAAGATCAAGACTAATAAACACACCACATGTAATACAACGCATAGACATCACAGAAAATTATCCGTGTACTTTCTTCACTGTTTGTCTGATGACAGTCAGAATGACAGATGTGAAAGCGATAACTTCGTTACGATGAACATAACGGATATATTCAGCAGAGAAGTAAATTCCCCCTGTAGTCAATCATTTTATCCCTAAAACTCATCTTTGATCACCGAAATTACATATTTAAACATTTTTACCTTGAAAAAAATGCCTTAAAATATCTTGAATGTAACTCGACACCCTTGCCTCATTTAGTATGTGCGGTTCTATGAATATGCAAATGAGCCCCGCCTCCACTCACTCACTCACTTAGAGATCCACTCGTTGACGATCACACGTTGATCTGATTGGTTACAAGGTAGTTTGTGACGTCAGAAACACCAGCGATTTCAAAGCGTGTTTTTGAGACTGTCTTTGGTTCACTGCAGTTTTAAGCAGAAAATACTCAGCAATGCTGTCGACTTATGAATTTACACATGGTTTGTCTTAAAGCATATTAAAAACACCACATAGACATATAAACAACATTAAAAGCTGGATTTTCACCACAGGGGGACTTTAATTTCTCGTAACTCGTGTGTTTTTCTGTGTGAGTCGGAGATAACTGCTGCGCTAATAGAGTCTCATGAACGCAGTCGAGCACAGAAGATCAACGGCAGGATTTCCATTAAATAATACATTAAATCTCTGTTCGTTTTTCACCAAACCTCACGCATCGAGCTTTTTAAAAAAAAGTATCCTAGAATGATTGCATCGGATCATTCTAGGATACTTTTTTTTAAAAGCTTGATGCTGTTTCTGCCATTATATAGATGAGCATGAGCGGGACATTTAAAAAAATTCGCCTTTTGTGGTCTAAAAAAGAAAGAAGGGCGTACGGCATTGGACCAACACCAGGGTGAGTAAATGATGACATTTTCATTTTAGGGTGAACTATCCCTGTAAATGTGACAAAAATTATATGAACATAAGTAACAAGAGACCAAAGTCTCATTTAAAGAAGAGAATCATGAGAAAGTCCCTGCATCTCTCCATCACTGCTCTACCCAGCCAAACTCAAGGGAAGTGTAGAGATAGAGATATACTTCTGTTTTATGAGCTAATGCAACTGTACTGACACAGTAATAAAACGTGACCTGCTGTGTGTGCGGTCGGCACACAGGAGATATTTTCTCCCGAGGGAGTGCAGACAAGTGGCGGCACTGTGATTTAAGATTACAGCCGGAAACGGACCTTCACCGCAAGATTAATCGCGGGATTTTCTAAGAGAGAGAGAGAGAGAGCCTCCTCTAATTCTCTCGCTGGTTTCTGCTTCTCCTCCCTGCCGGGTTGTTATATCTCTCTTTTCTCCTCGTTTCCCTCTTTGTAAAGCTCCCTTAAGGGATGTTTATGGAATTCAGCCGGATATAGGAAATTAGCAGGGAATGCCCTGGAGAAAGGAGTATTTGTGGTCTGTTTTATGCTGTTAATGCAGTTTGGGAAATTAGAGCGTCATTCTTCTGGGGGTTTTGAACATATTTCTTCTTTTGGGTCAAATCACAGCGTTTCTGTCCAAGAAGTTACAGTTGCCAGGGATGCAGACACAATGTGTGTAAACCCAATATTTTTGCTTTATATGAAAACATGTGACACTTCACATGTGAAACTCGAAAAATTTGAATATCGTGCAACAGTTTCAGTAATTCAAATTAAAAGGTGAAACTAATATATTTAGTATATATAACTATATACATGTGCATGATTATACTTTTTAGAGGGCCAACATTTCTGTATTTAAAATCCTTTTTTTATTGATTTCATGTAATATTCTAATTTTCTGAGATTTTGAATTTAGGGTTTTCATAAGCTGTAAGCAATAATCATCAAAATTATAACTTTTCCACGATATTCTAATTTTTCGAGTTTCACCTGTGTATATATATATATACTAGGGGTGTAACCGAAAAACCGCGATACAGAACTCACGATTCGAATTGCGATACTCTCATTGCGTACCGAACACGCCCCGCCCCGCCCCCTGCTACCCCGGCCCCGCCCAGCCCGGCTCAATGGACCTCATGTCTTATGTGAACAGTACACAACGAATTCAGTTTTGTAGCCTAACCACCATTAACACCAAATAACAAGCTCCATGTTTTGTTACTTTCGATAATAAGCAAGGTGTAATCTTTCAAATTCTGTCTATTTGATCACGAAATTCAAACAATAAATGGCGTTTTGGCGCTCTTTGATGTGACGTGACAGATCGCTGTAGGCCTACTAGGCTCCTCATTTTAAGCGGCAGCGAGGCGCGCGAGTAAACGCGATCATCTCTTCCTCAGTTACAGAATGGACACCTGAAGGTATGTTGAAAGATACAGTATACTTACTGAAAGGCATCATAACTCGTGTAATCGCTCAATCAATGTTTCAGCAGCGGAAAGACGTCAATAAAACAGCATAGCTTGTCACTAGCATTATATTAACCTCAACAGGCAAGTGATTGTGTCCACAACTTTGGTTCCTATAAATGAAGAACTCTTGCACTAAATAAATGCACTATGTTAGCCTATATATTATATTTTACTTAACCTATTAATGATATCTTGATTATTTCATGTATGTTTAAAATATCTTTCATTAAAATGACAACTGTGTAAATTATTGTATTTCAATTACAAATTAGAGTAAAAACACAAGTTAATGCAAAAACTGCCTTATGTTCAGTTTACATGTTTTCATACAATGTGTTGAGTGTTGATTATTATATCTAAAAAATAAATAGCATCTGAATTTAGGTTAAAAGTCTAGGCTACAACCTTTAATGTTATAGTAATGTGCGGCTCCCTATAGTTTACAGCATTAGCAGATTTTTTTTAATCCTTGTGAAACGTTTAATTGTAATTGAATTAATTTAAAGACAAAGACATTTTTTTCATTAAACCACTGTTAAAAAAAAAAAAAAAAAAGAAGCAATTTTAGCTTTCTAAACCGAACCGAACCGAGACGTCAAAACCGTGGGAAAACCGAACCGTCAGTTTTGTGTATCGTTACACCCCTAATATATATATATATATCTTTTTCTCTCTATATATATATATAGAGAGAGAGAGAGAGACAGAGAGAATAGATTAAAATAATAGATAGAATAGAAAGTGTTCGTATTAATGGGTCTAGTGTTGATGAAAAAGATGTGTCTTCGGCCGTTTCTTGAAAAAGAAGCTCAGGTTCTTCCAGCAGGGAGCAGTCCATTAAAATGATTTTGTGTCTCTTTGAGATGATGCACCACAAGACACCGTTCATGTGCAGAACACAAGCTTCTGGAAGACACTTAGGTCTGGAGTAGTGAGTTTAAGTAAAAGGGAGCAGAGCCAGTGGTTGTTCTGTAGGCAAACATCAGTGCCTTGAATCTGATGTGAGCGGCTATTGTAAACCAGTGCAGTTTTATGAGGAGAGGAGTGACGTGTGTCTCTTCGGCTCGATAAAGACACTCTTGCTGACGCATCTGGATCAGATGCAGAGGTTTGACAGTGATGCTGGAAAGAGAGAGCATTACAGTAGTCCAGTCTGAATAGAAAAAGAGCTTGGACCAGAAGTTGTGTAGCTCCGAAAGGAAGGGCCTGATCCTCCTAATGTTGTAAAAGGCAAATCTGCAGGACCGGGGAGTTCTAGCAATGTGGTCTGTAAAGTTCAATTGATCGTTAATCACAACTCCATGGTTCCTGGCTGTCCTGGATGGAGTTATGAATGATGAAGTGTTGGGTTGGCCAGGATCACAAGTCTTCTGTACTATTTCTGTGTTAGCCATTATGAATATTTAAAATATGTTTGTTTATTTATACATGGGGGGGGGGGGGATGGCACAGTGATGAACTCGGAAACTTAAAAATGGCACTTTATGACAAATAGGTTGCCGACCCCTGAGCTAGATGATAGCAGTGATGGGAAAATCCATGTTTCTGAATGACAGATCCCAGTGATGACATGTAGATGGAGAAGAGAAGCGGTCCCAGCACTGAGCCCTGAGGCACTCCAGTAGCTAGATGATTACAGTGATAGGAAAATCCATGTTTCTGAATGACAGATCCTAATGATGACATGTAGATGGAGAAGAGAAGCAGTCCCAGTACTGAGCCCTGAGGCACTCCAGTAGCTAGATGATTACAGTGATGGGAAAATCCATGTTTCTGAATGACAGATCCTAGTGATGACATGTAGATGGAGAAGAGAAACAGTCCCAGCACTGAGCCCTGAGGCACTCCAGTAGCTAGATGATAACAGTGATGGGAAAATCCATGTTTCTGAATGACAGATCCTAATGATGACATGTAGATGGAGAAGAGAAGCAGTCCCAGCACTGAGCCCTGAGGCACTCCAGTAGCTAGATGATAGCAGTGATGGGAAAATCCATGTTTCTGAATGACAGATCCCAGTGATGACATGAAGATGGAGAAGAGAAGCGGTCCCAGCACTGAGCCCTGAGGCACTCCAGTAGCTCGATGATTACAGTGATAGGAAAATCCATGTTTCTGAATGACAGATCCCAGTGATGACATGTAGATGGAGAAGAGAAGCGGTCCCACCACTGAGCCCTGAGGCACTCCAGTAGCTAGATGATAGCAGTGATGGGAAAATCCATGTTTCTGAATGACAGATCCCAGTGATGACATGTAGATGGAGAAGAGAAGCGGTCCCAGCACTGAGCCCTGAGGCACTCCAGTAGCTAGATGATAGCAGTGATGGGAAAATCCATGTTTCTGAATGACAGATCCCAGTGATGACATGTAGATGGAGAAGAGAAGCGGTCCCAGCACTGAGCCCTGAGGCACTCCAGTAGCTAGATGATTACAGTGATAGGAAAATCCATGTTTCTGAATGACAGATCCCAGTGATGACATGTAGATGGAGAAGAGAAGCGGTCCCACCACTGAGCCCTGAGGCACTCCAGTAGCTAGATGATAGCAGTGATGGGAAAATCCATGTTTCTGAATGACAGATCCCAGTGATGACATGTAGATGGAGAAGAGAAGCGGTCCCAGCACTGAGCCCTGAGGCACTCCAGTAGCTAGATGATTACAGTGATAGGAAAATCCATGTTTCTGAATGACAGATCCCAGTGATGACATGTAGATGGAGAAGAGAAGCGGTCCCAGCACTGAGCCCTGAGGCACTCCAGTAGCTAGATGATTACAGTGATAGGAAAATCCATGTTTCTGAATGACAGATCCTAATGATGACATGTAGATGGAGAAGAGAAGTGGTCCCAGCACTGAGCCCTGAGGCACTCCAGTAGCTCGATGTTGGGTCTTAGACACCTCACCCCTCCACGACACCCTGAAGGACCTGCTAAGAGGGAAGACTTGAACCACTGGAGTGCTGGAGATGCCCTTCAACAACAGGAACTCTTCACTCTTAAAAATAAAGGGTCTTTTATTGGCATTGATGGTTCCATAAAGAACCTTTAAAATTCATGCACTCTTAAAAATAAATTCCAAAAGTTTGCCATAGAAGAACCAATTTTGGTTCCCCAAAGAACCCTTTCAGTGATCAGTTCTTAAAAGAACCATTTTTTTCTTAGCATTAAGAATAAAAATAAAAAAAATCGAAAGAACCCTTTTCCACTATAAAGAACCTTTTGTGCAATGGAAAGGTTCCATGGATGTTAGAGGTTCTTGATGGAACCATCAATGCCAGTAAATAACCTTTATATTTAAGAGTGTTCCTCCCTCTAAATGTCAGCTCAGGGCTCCTGCGTCACTTCTCTTTAATGCGTCCTTCACACTTGAATTATTTTTGCTGTCATTTTTATTTTATCTTGACAGAAAAGCAGAAACACAGATTGGTTCAATATATCACTTTCTAAAAAATATCTGCCAAAACAGACATTTTTTTAATAAAGGAATATCACCTCAGATCTGGGAAAGTACAGTTGCACTCGCTTTCATAAACTGCTCATTCATATAGAGATTATTGCATGCAACAGAATAAAGGGCTAAATGAGATTTTTACATTTCATGAACAAAAGAGTTGTGTTTGTCTGTGCAAAACTCATCCCCAGTGCTGTGGGTGGTTGCTAGGATGTTCTGGGTGGTTGCTAGGTGGTTTGATGAAAGCAAAAGCTGAAGTCTCTCTGATGATCCGCTCTGTAGATATGGCTGGCATTATCAGATATTAAATATTAAAAATACTGTATTTATGTTGTTTCCACATTAATTTGGAGATGTCAGTTTGAAAATATATTTATGACTACAATTTTTTTAATAGATTGAAAGACTTTTGCAACCCTGTTACCAATATTTGTTTTGTTTTTTATTCTCTGAATATAGTTTTAAAGTTGTGAGATGCATATTTAGTCTAAATGAATGTATCACAGAGTTAGGACTAGCTAGTTTGCGTCCAAATATTGGTTACTGTTAAACCCGCACATTCAAGAAACATAATATAAAAGGGTTGAGCTTAACAAAACAGTACGAGTTGTGTTACAAAATGATAAATTGGAAAGAAATCATTAATTATATTAGATGACTAATATAATTAATGGCTCTGCACCCCTATTCCTAAACTCATTACTTCAGACCGATGTGTCTTCCAGAAGCTTTGTGGTGCATCATCCCAAAGAGGCGCAGAATCACTTTCACAGAGCATTACCTGGACTGTTCACTGCATAACTCAAGCCTTTAGAAACTGCTGAATCTCTCTCGTCACACCTTCAACCCATTAATACTCACACTTACTATTATATATTCATTTTTAAAAAAACACCTTGCTACGTGTCCTGTGCTGGACTTACTGGGACTGGTCACGGCACTTGCATATTGTTGCCCTGCTTAGTTTAATCTGCTGAATAATTAAATGTAAATGAGTGAGTGAGTGAGTGTGAGTGAGAGTATATGTGTGAGTATCTGAGTGAGTGAGTCTGTGTAAGTGAGCGAGCAAGTGAGAGTGTGTGTGTGTGTGTGTGTGTGTGTGTGTGTGTGTGTTACATGCTGAAACACTCAACACTTCTGTCCCTCTTGATCAGAATATTCAGTCGGAGAAAGAAGCACTGAAGGAGGGGAGAGAGAAGACGCCGAAGTACCAGCGCACAGAAGACGGCTTCATCAGAATAGGTGAGTGCACACCTGTGACGTACACACCTGTGAAGTGCACACCTGTGAAGTACACACTAATACAGCAGCAGTATTCATGATTCAGCCCATAAATATCATCCATGCTCGTATGAAGCGTGTGATGGCGTAAGTGTTGCTGTGTTGGTTTGCTTTAAATAAGTTATCTTTTCTGCCGGTTTGTTTAAACTCCGGTCTTGTTTTCACCATCTTGAACCTGTTTACTAATTTAAACGATGCAGAATTGATGCAAGATCATATGGCGCTATTAAAGCGGCTCCACAGTGACATTCTCCTGAGAGAGCGCCAGCGTTACATGTGCACATACACCAGCACAATTCAACACATGGAAAAGATGTTGCTTTTATTTGGGATTGGGTTGAACATACTGATTTCTCGACTGCAATTTATTCTCATTTAGATAGACCGATATTGATTCTTAAATCAAAAGAATCGATCTTTTAGTCAGTGGTGTTTTCATTTGAACAAAACTTCACTAAACATTATTTGTAGCTCCTCACAGTCAATAATCACAATAAGCTTTGTGCTTTATTATTTTTGATATGAAACAAGGTCTCAGCTTTTAAATTCTGTTAGTTTCATCACTTAATTCAGTCAGTAAATGTGTGTTTGTGTGTCTTTAATGTGTGTGTGACAGATGAACTGATCATCTCTTCCTCTTTACTACTAGTTACAGCAGCAAATAAACATCATTGAAAATCAGAAGATACAGAACAACTTCCTGAATCAATCATGTCTCATATAATCCATCAATCTGTGTTTCAACCGCAGAAAGACGTCAATAAAACAATATAACGTCACATTTACCTCAGAAAAGCCTTTTAATAACCATAAACTCGATAGATGGAAAAATAAGGAACGTTTTGATAAATATACGCACTATTACATTTTCATTATATTTTGACTTAACCTGTTCCTCTATGTTTGAATAAATCTGTCATGAAAACAAATGTTTACATTTCAAAAAACTAATTGGAGTAGTAACATAATGTCATTAAAGGGTTAGTTCACCCAAAAATGAAAATTATGTCATTAATGACTCACCCTCATGTCGTCCCAAGCCCGTAAGACCTCCGTTCATCTTTGGAACACAGTTTAAGATATTTTAGATTTAGTCCGAGAGCTTTTTGTCCCTCCATTGAAAATGTACGTACGGCACACACTCTTTGTCCAGAATGGAAATAAAGACATCATCAAAGTAGTCCATGTGACATCAGTGGGTTAGTTAGAATGTTTGGAAGCATCGAAAATACATTTTGGTCCAAACATAACAAAAACTACGACTTTATTCAGCATTGTATTGTCTTCCGGTTCTGTTGTTGATCCGCGTTCACGATTCCGCAGTGACCCTGCTGACGTAAGACGCTGATGACGTGTTATCTGGTGCGCCCGAGCTTCGTTTACAGTTTGAGGGAGACGGGCGCTGTATTCAAGCTATTCTACATTGTTTGTATTTTTGTATTGCTATATATTTTTTTTTAAAATGGTGCGTAGGTGTGCATGTCGCGGATGTCCTAATCTCCAGATAACACGTCATCAGCGTCTTACGTCAGCAGGGTCACTGCGGAATCGTGAACGCGGATCAACAACAGAACCGGAAGACAATACAATGCTGAATAAAGTCGTAGTTTTTGTTATGTTTGGACCAAAATGTATTTTCGATGCTTCCAAACATTCTAACTAACCCACTGATGTCACATGGACTACTTTGATGATGTCTTTATTTCCATTCTGGACAAAGAGTGTGTGCCGTACGTACATTTTCAATGGAGGGACAAAAAGCTCTCGGACTAAATCTAAAATATCTTAAACTGTGTTCCAAAGATGAACGGAGGTCTTACGGGCTTGGGACGACATGAGGGTGAGTCATTAATGACATAATTTTCATTTTTGGGTGAACTAACCCTTTAAAGTTATAACTTTAATATAATAAAAACTGCCTTGTGTGCAATTTAAATGTTTATATATGAATAAGTTGTTAATTTGAACTTTTAGCCTAATGTATGGTTCCAACTGGTTCCCATTCAACTTTTTTTTCTCCATTGAAAAAAATTTACGTGTACCTGAGATATATATATAATGAATCCATATTGAATCTGATCCATATTGAGTTTGTGTCAGTAACCAGCCCTAGTGTGAATCCTGAATGCTCTCTGTCTTTCTCTTGCTGAACTCACACTCCAGATCCATGGGGAAAATCCTAGCAAATCTTGGTTCTGAGAAGCTGAAAGGAAATGAAGAAATGAAGGTTTTTGAGGAAAACACTCCAGGATTTTCTCCATATAGTGACTTCAATGGAGTCCAACGGGTCGAAGGTCCAAATGTGAGTTTCAGTGCAGCTTCAAAGTCTCGACACGATCCAGCCGAGGAATAAGAGTCTGATCTAGACAAACCAGCGCACATTTATAACAAAATAAACATTTATATACTTTTAACCACAAATGCTGGTCTTGCACGAGCTGTGATGCGACACACGCATTACGTAATCATGTTGAACGGTCATGCGTGTTCCGGTTTATAAATGTATGGAAGGATGAAAAACTCTCGTCCTATTTTCTCCTCCAACTTCAAAATCATCCGACATCGTTGTTTTACCTTTTATTTTATTTTTATTTTGTAAATGGCGTTTGACTGCCTTTGCACGTTCGCTCTGTAAACACTGGGTCTGTTCTTACGCCTACATCAAGCTTGACCTTTCAACCTGATTACGTAATGTGTGTCGCATCACAGCTCGTGCAAGACCAGCATTAGTGGTTAAAAGTATATAAATGTTTATTTTGTTATAAATGTGCGCTGGTTTGTCTAGATCAGACTCTTATTCCTCGGCTGGATCGTGTCGAGACTTTGAAGCTGCACTGAAACTCACATTTGGACCTTCGACCCGTTGGACTCCATTGAAGTCACTATATGGAGAAAATCCTGGAGTGTTTTCCTCAAAAACCTTCATTTCTTTTCCACTGAAGAAAGAAAGACATGAACATCTTGGATAACGAGGGGGAGAGTAAATTATGAAGTGAATTACTCTGAGGGTTTGTCCCGATCTGCCTCAGCCTGCTCTTTCGCACATGATCCCAGTAGAGTTGAATGTGTTAATGTGTGTGAGGATCGTGTCACAGCGTGTGTGTGTGTGTGTGTCCTCAGGGAGGTTTGAGAACGGCATGGCGGAGGGCGAGGTGGACTCCTCCTTCGGGCCGCTGGAGGCTCTGAGACTCTCAGTGCTGACCGACTCTCCGGTGTGGGTCATTCTCAGCGAGGTAAGGCTCACTACATCATCCTCCTCATCTCAAGACAATATTTATATTATAACCTGGAATCGAATTCTGGAATCAAATACTTGAGGTCAGGAATCAGATACTTGTTATAAAATAATGATTTCTTTGTGAGATTTGAATGTGAGTTTCCAGCATTAAGCGTGAGACTCTTGCGCTGTTTTCTGTCTTCAGGCGTGTGTATCAGTATACTGGATCAGTGCAGCTCTTAAAGTGACAGCACTAATATTCCTGCGTCTCTATAATAACACTAATCTAACAACACAAGACAGAGAACATTCACTCCTTCACTCAATCACTTCTGTAACTATATTTATAATGGATATTTTATTAATAAAGTGCAGTGTTATTTTACATTTGATTAGTTTCTGATCCTGAATACCTGAAAATCTTAAAACACTGTTTATCTCAGTCGTATCTTTGTTGCGATTGCTAATTTTTAATTTGTTCTTTTTTAATCACTGAGTGTTAATCGTCTTTAATAATGCTTGAAGTTTATATTAGTTACGCTAGTTGTTTTTCTATAGTATTTTTAAACCACAGACAAACGCTCCTAGTGTAAGTGTTCTTTATCCTGTTGATTTGTGTTCATGATATTCAGCTACAATTAAATGTTTTGCAATAAGACTAAATGTGAAGGGTTTTTTTTACCTTTTTTTACTTTTTTTTTAATCAAAATCAGGAATCGATAAGAATCGAAATCGATAAGCAGAATCGAAATTTAAATCGTCAAAATTCAAACGATACCAAACCCTATATATCTATATCTATATCTATACAGACGTGCTCAAAGGTTTACATACACCTTGCAGAATCTGTGAAAATGTGACTAATTTGGACAAAATAAGAGGAATAACATCAAATGCATGTTGTTTTTAATTGAGTACTATCCTGAATAAGATATTTTACATAAAAGATGTTTACATATAGTCCATAAGACAGAATAATAGCTGAATTTATATAAATGACCCTGTTAAAAAGTGTACAGCCCCTTGACTTTTTGAACTTGAAGATCAAGGTAAATTGTCCTTAATTTGTCTTCCGGGAACATGCAAGTGTCTTCTGTTGGCTCAGAAGGGCAGCACTAAATGAAAAACATTGATATTAAAACAAAATGAGACAAATTTCGACAACTTCATCCTGTTCAAATGTTTTCACCCCCTGCTTTTAATGCATCGTGTTTATATATATATATATATTCCATTTTGGGTTTTTTGACCATTGTAACATATATCAGCTAAAAATGTCAATGTCAGCTTTATTTTTATGGCACCAAGATTCTGTACAAGATATCAAAAGATCATCAAGATTATAACCATATACAACATAATAGATTACAAACACAGACAAGACAAGAAATTACACAAATCAGTTATGACAAAAAACTGAGAAATTAGATATACCGTATTTAGAGTTTTACACATTGTAAATCAGTAAAAAGAGCAACAAAATATTATATAATGGTAAGATAATATACCGTATAAGTCATTGGGTTTTAGTTTATATTTCTATTATAATTTAATATAATTTAACTGTAATGTATAATATTAACTGCCATTAATTTCTGAAAGAGTCTCTTCTGCTCATCAAAGCTGCATTTATCTGATCAAAATACAGTAAAACAGTGAAATATTATTTCAAAGGTAAATCAGCTGTTTTCTATGTGAGTGTATGATGTACAATATGATAAAATGTGTAATTTATTCCTGTGATCAAAGCTGAATTTTCAGCATCATTACTCCAGTCTTCAGTGTCACATGATCCTTCAGAAATCACTATAATATGATGATTTGATACTCAAGAAACATTTATGATTATTATAATACAGTATTATAATAATAATACAGCTTTATACAGTATTCCTTGATGAATAGAAAATTAGGGGAAAACAGCATTTATTTGAAATACAATCTTTTGTGACATCATAAATGTCTTTACCATCACTCATTTTGATAATTTTTTAGTTCATCCCTGAATAAATACAATTTTATTTATATTAATTTGTTACAATGTATATGTCATTTTATTTATATATTATATATTGGTAACACTTTACAATAATTTTCATTAGTTAATAATAGTCAACTACCTTAGTGAACATGAACTAAGAATGAACAATACTTCTTCAGCATTTATTAATCTTAATATTAATTTCAGCATTTGCTCATACGTTATTAAATCAAAGGTTGTGTTTGTTAACATTATTTAATGCACTGTGAACTAACATGAGCAAACAATGAACAGCTGGATATTTATTAACTAACATTGACAAAGATTAATAAATACTGTAACAAATGTATTGCTCATTGCTACTTCATGTTAGTTAATACATTAACTAATGAACCTTATTGTAATATATTTTATCATTTGTATTTTAATTATTATATATGCATTTTTCCTTTTCTGTTATACATATAGCCAAGTATTTCCTCATGTGATTCCCGCTCTCTCTGTGTCCAGATGTTCATCAAGAAAGCGGAGTGACTGATGTCCATCAATACCTGTGTGTGTGTGTGTGTGTGTGTGTGTGTGTGCTCCACACACACACCGGTCCTGTAGCGCCACCCGCTGGACACAGCAGAGGATCACACACACACACACTGAAGATGACGATGTCTTTTCTATACTGTATTTATATGTACATAAGCTCATGGTTGAGTCCTGTAATTACACTGGTCTGTCGTCACAGGCTCGGGACGCTCTCGCCCGTCTCACACACACTCGGACTGCAACTAATGCTGCTTCTGGAAGGAGGACTCTTCTTAATTTCATACTCGAGATTTGATTTCGAAGTTCAGTTTGTATTGTACATTAGTTGGCACATGCTTCTGTTTAGGCTACTCCAAATGGTGTGTATTTATAGTATTTATGAGGATACATGAAGAGTACACACACACACACGCTAGAGATGTGTTAGTTCTGCACAGGCGTGTGTTTCCACAGTGACGAAAGAGGAGCGTTTAATGTAACTAGAGAATGCTGAACTCTTATAATTAAAATCAAATCAAGAGGGAAACCTTCCGAATCTTTCATTTATACAGATACTTTATTATTATTATTAGCATCATTGTTGGTTGCACTTTATTTCAAGGGGAGTTGCATTGTACTGATATAAGTACTGAGTGATATTAATGTACTTACTGTAGAGTTACGGTTTGGTTAATTATGCATCATTTACTGTTATTAATATTAATGTTAAATCAACCAAATTTCAGAAACTTCCCAGCTCAAATTTTTGATTTTGTTCATATTTTTTCTGAAGAAAGACAAACATAAATAGTGATGAAAGCAAAAATATTAAATGTCACAGATGTATTTTAAAGAGGAATATCTAAAGAACACAATGTTGAAACTAGAAATGCATATTGTTTCCCTCTATCAAAAGAGTTGCATATTTGATATTTGAACGATGTGATTTTGTTCATTCTGGAGCTACCAAGAGTGCAAATACGCAGAATATCATGTTACCGCATTGACATCCCTATATCTATGAGATTGAACCATATAGGACCTTAAAAATTAAGATCCCAAAAGAAAAGTTTCATAAGAACAAGAATCTAAAATGACATTAAGATATCTTTATCCCTTCTTGAGTTACAGACATGTAAACTTCGGGAAAATGTCTGTTTTTGGCACTGATAGAGGGAAACTAAATCCATTTCTAGTTTCAGTGTTATTTGTTCTTCAAACATTCTTCTTTAAACACAATAACTATCAGCTGTTTAGAAAATTGGTTTGGTTCTTGACCATTGAAAATAAAATTCAACAATTTGAACATTGAGCTGCTTTGAGATCCAGTATCTATGGGATTGAACTATATAGAGCGTGATAAAAATAAAGATTGCAAAAGAACATTTCATTAAGAATGGGAATTTAGAAGAATATTAAGATATCTTTAATACGTTTAGAGTTACAGGCAGGACAACGTTATAAAAACACTCAGACAGGTAAGGTCAAAGCAATTGAGCTGATAGAAAACACAAAATACATTTCTATTGTTGTTCAGATATCCCTCTGTAAAAGAAAAGAAGAATCGGCTGTATGAAAAGTGACCCACATTTGTTTTTTGACCACTGAAAATGTGTGCAGTTGACCAGTTTACTGATGAACATCTCCATATCTCATATCTCTGGGCCTGAACCATCGAGGGCCTTTAAAATGAAGATGCCAAAAGAAAAGTTTAAGAACCAGAATCTAAAAGGATTTGAAGATATCTTTAATACTTCTCGAGTTACAGGCATGCAAACTTGAGGCAAGTGCTTTTAGCCATTTTTGAGTGGTCACTGTTGGCATATAATGCAACAACGATTGATAAAGTCAACAGATTTCATTAATAGATCCACAAATCTAATAATAAATGAATTATGCTGCTCTCTTTCTATCGTCATTTATTCACCCCTGTAATTTGGCTCCAAATCTCAGGTGAAAATCTCTACAAAATGTTGGATTACTCCGTAAATATACATCTGTGATATTTAATATTTTGGCTTTCATCACTATTTATGTTTGTGATCCGGGGACCTCGGGTTGAGTTGACATGGAATGACGTGTAACTACGTCACATCAAAGTAAAGCGGTACCTCGTTTTTTACTTCTCAGTCAGGCATGTTATTTCGGTTGCACTTTATTTTAAGGTGTCATTGTTACAGTGTATTTATATATTTAAGTACCGAGTAATTATATACATGTACTTACTATAGGGCTAGGTTTTGGTTGAGGGTTAATTGCATGTAATTATGCATAATTTACTGTTATTACTATAGTAAGTACATATGTAACAAGGACACTAAAATAAAGTGTTACCGTTATTTCTTGCGATGTGTTTTCCCTGTTCCCGGCTGAACGTGACGCAGTCCAGAGCTGATGTTCTCAGAGTTATGAGTAAACTAATAGAAGCTCAATCAAAGTCTTTAATCATGTTCTCAAAACAGAAGTACAAGGACATGTACAGGTCCTTCTCAAAAAATTAGCATATTGTGATAAAGTTCATTATTTTCCATAATGTAATGATAAAAATTAAACTTTCATATATTTTAGATTCATTGCACACCAACTGAAATATTTCAGGTCTTTTATTGTTTTAATACGGATGATTTTGGCATATAGCTCATGAAAACCCCAAAAAATCTCAAAAAATTAGCATATCATGAAAAGGTTCTCTAAACGAGCTATTAACCTGATAATCTGAATCAACTAATTAACTCTAAACACCTGCAAAAGATTCCTGAGGCTTTTAAAAACTCCCAGCCTGTTTCATTACTCAAAACCGCAATCATGGGTAAGACTGCCGACCTGACTGCTGTCCAGAAGGCCATCATTGACACCCTCAAGCAAGAGGGTAAGACACAGAAAGAAATTTCTGAACAAATAGGCTGTTCCCAGAGTGCTGTATCAAGGCACCTCAGTGGGAAGTCTGTGGGAAGGAAAAAGTGTGGCAAAAAACGCTGCACAACGAGAAGAGGTGACCGGACTCTGAGGAAGATTGTGGAGAAGGACCGATTCCAGACCTTGGGGACCTGCGGAAGCAGTGGACTGAGTCTGGAGTAGAAACATCCAGAGCCACCGTGCACAGGCGTGTGCAGGAAATGGGCTACAGGTGCCGCATTCCCCAGGTCAAGACACTTTTGAACCAGAAACAGCGGCAGAAGCGCCTGACCTGGGCTACAGAGAAGCAGCACTGGACTGTTGCTCAGTTTTGCATGTCATTCAGAAATCAAGGTGCCAGAGTCTGGAGGAAGACTGGGGAGAAGGAAATGGCAAAATGCCTGAAGTCCAGTGTCAAGTACCCACAGTCAGTGATGGTCTGGGGTGCCATGTCAGCTGCTGGTGTTGGTCCACTGTGTTTTATCAAGGGCAGGGTCAATGCAGCTAGCTATCAGGAGATTTTGGAGCACTTCATGCTTCCATCTGCTGAAAAGCTTTATGGAGATGAAGATTTCATTTTTCAGCACGACCTGGCACCTGCTCACAGTGCCAACACCACTGGTAAATGGTTTACTGACCATGGTATTACTGTGCTCAATTGGCCTGCCAACTCTCCTGACCTGAACCCCATAGAGAATCTGTGGGATATTGTGAAGAGAAAGTTGAGAGACGCAAGACCCAACACTCTGGATGAGCTTAAGGCCGCTATCGAAGCATCCTGGGCCTCCATAACACCTCAGCAGTGCCACAGGCTGATTGCCTCCATGCCACGCCGCATTGAAGCAGTCATTTCTGCAAAAGGATTCCCGACCAAGTATTGACTATTGAGTGCATAACTGAACATAATTATTTGAAGGTTGACTTTTTTTGTATTAAAAACACTTCTTTTATTGGTCGGATGAAATATGCTAATTTTTTGAGATAGGAATTTGGGGTTTTCATGAGCTGTGTGCCAAAATCATCAGTATTAAAACAATAAAAGACCTGAAATATTTCAGTTGGTGTGCAATGAATCTAAAATATATGAAAGTTTAATTTTTATCATTACATTATGGAAAATAATGAACTTTATCACAATATGCTAATTTTTTGAGAAGGACCTGTATAGATCCTTCATGGAATGTTTTTTGTTTGTTTGTTTGTTTGTTTTTTGTTCCTGAAACGTTTTATGTGGACGTTTATCTAACGGTTTTAAATGTTTCAGAACGTTCAGAGAACATTCGAAAGTAGCGTTGCCATAATAACATGATGAAATAGAATGTTCCCTCAACGTTCACATCATCACCAAGAATGTTTTGAATGTTTAGAGAATATTTCCATAACGGATCCTGCCAGAAACACTGTTCAGTGTCTATCACTGCACTGGTATTTACACACTCAGTTTGATACTATAATAGAAATAATTCATATGCAATCAGATGCTACACAAATTTGCCATGGGTTCTGATATTTATTCATGGAGCACCAGCGCGTTTGGAGCAGATCTGGAGCAGAAGTAAGAAAGAAAGAAACAGAAGATGTGTGCTGTAAGATTAACATCACCTGACCCTCAGCATCGCTGCGACATTAGTCACGTGACTCGCGACGGTTTCACCGGTTTCTCTTGATTGGCCCGTTTGATCCATGAACTCAGATTAACATGTAATTTGAATAAAGTCAAAATCCAAGCTTGACTTCAGTGTTTATATATGCTGTTAAACTGCAGAGTAGGAGAGAGCGGGGCACAACCTTACACTTTAGACTCTCAGTTTGTGTAAACCTACTTAGGGTGCAGAGTATTTCTTTTTCCCCTCATTAATTTCACACGTCTAGTACAATGTGGTTTTGTTTCATTAATACAGTGAATACTTTTTTCTTGATTTACCCCCAAAAGAATGAAAGTGAAATGTGATAACATGCCCCATGACAGATTAAAACATTATCTGATCTAATCAAAAAATATACAGGACAAACTAAAATACAATTATTAACTTTTCATATAAAATAATGGAGTTGTTAATAATTAAAAAGAAACTAATTTTTGCTTTTGACAACAGCTAATTAATAATTTCTGAACATTGACTCTCAGTCTTCATTCACCTTTTTCTCCTGGTTTCTCAATAGAATTCATAAAAGTATAGAATAGAATATCATAGTTCTAACAGTGGCTCACTGTAACGCAGTGTGACAACATGCCCCGGTTTAAACCCTGCGAGTGTCTTCTGCTGGTGAGATCAGCATTAAACAACGATCTCACCTGTTAAATAACAGATATAAGATTAAAATAAGATCAGATTTATCTCATTTTAAATAAACACAAAAAACAGATGAAAATTGAATATAGCTAAGAAATGTACTATTGCTATGGATACATAAATGTTCAGTGATATCTTCAGATATCTGAATTTTGGTGTAATTTTTCCCTGTGTAGTGTTGATATGGAAACTAGTAAATACACTAAGTTTCATCATGCATGTGTGGAAGTATCTAAAACAAGTGTGTGACAACGAGCCCTGCGTTAGTCTCACTACTGTTTGCGCAAGAATAGCCTAATATATGAATGAGAATCGAATCGCTTGTATCTTTGAGTCTCCAGCAGTTTCTCTGAGATTCAGCGTGTGTATAGTAAACGTCTCGCTCTTCCGGTCTCACCACTGATGATGATGATGATCACCTGAAACACAGGTGTGTCCTGAACCCTGGAGCTCAGTTTCACTCGCACAATAATAAAGCATATACACACTAAACCCTGATATCCAGTGGACAGGGACAGTTCACCCGGAAATCTGTTCCAGTTCCACACCTGAAGAGTTCCTGTCTTCTGCTGAACACACACACATGGGGAAACACCATGCAACTCAATGGGGTTCATCAACTGTCTGCTTACAAACATTCTTCAAAATATCTTCTTTTGTGTTCAGCTGAAGAAAGAAATTCAGCTTTTAAACAACTAAAATGATGTCAGAAGGTGAACTGTCCCTTTAAGGGATGAAGATTTAATACCGTTTACTGTAACTTACTTTTCTGAGATATTTTGAGAAATGTCTCAGTGGTTTTATTATTATTATTTGCATCCGTACAATGGAAGACAGTGGTTACTAAAACTATTACTGGTGATGTTAAAGTCAACAGATGCTGTAAGATCATCTCCGTCATAATCTCAGTACAGTGTGATTATATTACATACTGTCAATTCATAATGACTCTACAGTTATTTTGTCAAAATTACCAAAGACTTTATGGGGATTTTGTACTAAAATTAAGATAGCTCTCTGTGTATTAGAAACAATCATCCTCAAAAGAGAAAAGAAAGCATTACATTTGTCTACAAATCTAATTTGATTAAATTCAAACATTTAGGCAGAAGCCTTTATGACAAACAAATTTCGTCAAAAATTGTAAATGCTATAAAATGTAATGTATACCACTTCAGCATGGAGGCGTTTCATTGTTTTATAAATATTAGTCATATTTTTCTTTCTTTTTTTATGCGTTTGTTTTAAAGACAAATACAACCAAAAAGGTATGTTAATAAACAAAACAAACCAACAAAAAAAATAATAAAATCAAAAGATAGAATTAAAGTTCAATAAAAAGTTTACAAATACTAACAGTTTTAAAAATATAAAATACTTAATTCAGTTCAGTTTCAGTTTAGTTTATTTATTTTGTTCTTGTTACAGAATAACAACGAAAAGTTGTTAGAGCAAAAAACATTTAATGAAAATGCTCATTAGCCACATTTTTTACATGTAGGCCTATGCACTAAATTTAGATATTAGAAGTATCAGATTGATTAAATAATATTCCTAATGACAAGGCATGTCATATGTGAGAAAAAATACTGAATATAACATTTTTGAAATCTAGACATGAAGTGATCCTCACATTAAATCCGTCATCTTTCGTTTCTGCTGTGATGTGTCCAATGAGCGTGTATTTCCGTGTACGCCTCGGCCAATCAGCGGCGTCCACGAGGTGCAGGTCGGAGGCGGAGACCATAGTCTGTGACAGACGTCAAATCTGACCAATCATCACCGCGCAAGAGATAAGAGGCGTGCTCACGCTGAACTCAGCAGCCAATCGGATCGTGCGGGAGGCGGGGCCTGTGTATAGCGATTCATCGTCCACACAGCCACACGTGACGCGCTGTAGTCGCAGGCGGAGAGCTGTATCAGTGAGCACGGGTGAGTATACTACACCTCAAACATCAGCTTTACTACACCTGCGTAACTTTCTGCGCACCTGCAGTGTTTTAACGATGGATTATTGCAAGAAAGCGGGGATATATGGAAGGTAAAAAGGAGAGTAAGTGCGTTGACCTGAAGGCTAGTTGGTCAGCTAGCCGCTTGAGCTAAGCTAACAGATGCAGGTGTCATGTCAAAAAACCAGAACTCATCATTGAAACCTGTTTCATGTCGTTAAGAGTGTGATTTGATCGTCAGAGGAGTAAGATGAAAGCTGTGCACGTGTCTAATGTTGGAGATGCTAGCAGAGATTTACTTCAGTGAATGAAGTTAGTCGAACAAGCGCTGACTGATGTGATATATGCGCTTTAAATCATTATATATGAGGTTTAATTAATCTTCCCATGAAGACTCGCATGTGCATATAAACGTGTATTTGTTAGATGGAGGTATTATATAGCCAGTTCATATCGATTAGTCTCGCATACAGTGATCAAATATCACTCCACACAGTCTTTTGCTTTCAGTTTGAGTTTATGCATGGATGTTTCTGGAAAAGCATGGCTGTGGGAGGGATACAACACGGAAAAGCCAAACCGGCTAAACTAGAGCAGCACATGTCAGTTAAACCGTCATTTCCGGCCTTGATGTGAGAAGGTCACGCGAGAGAGACTTAATGAGGTTTGGTCTGATTAAAACAAAAGTCGTCTTATTTCCGTGTGTGTGTGAGGAATCATGCAATTCATCCCAGCAAGGAAATGGTTGTCGTGACCTCTTGTTAACGTGTAACTGTGTTTTCAGATTCTGGCACATTAGATGTAGAGCTCAACTTTGACCTATATATTTAACCCAAAGATGACATTCTCTGTGAACTCTTTTCTAGAAGTGCAACACTGTTCCTCTGTGAACGGGGTCACGCCAATTATCTACAGGGCTTTATCTATTCAATTTTATTGCCTGTGTCCTGAGGCATCTAGGCACGCCTCACTGGTGCACTCTGGGAAGGTTGTGTGTAGAAGGTCTGTGGTACCTTCCCCCATCGACTCAAACCCAGATCTGTGTGTGCAGTCGAGTGTAAAGAGGCTTAGCCGTGTGTCTGGAAGAGTGTGTGTGTGAATGGACCCTTGTTTAACAAGCACTGTGTGTTTAAATAACCAATATAATATACAATCGACCCGTTATCATCACAGAATCAATGTCAATATGGAGTAGAGCCCGACCGATATATCGGCGAGCCGATATTATCGGCTGATATTAGGCATTTTCATAACTATAGGCATTTATAATGGCCGATAAATGAATATTTAAAAAAATGCGGCGTGCGGTGATTTATGTAAGGGCGGCGCTGCCGATAAAGCACCTAAAAGCTGTCACAATGAACTGGCAAAAGCAATTATATGAATACATCAAATATAGCAAGGAGACATTGTTTATTAATAACAAGTGTTTTCAGTCATTGTGGGCTGTAAAGATGAAGTTGAGGATGCGGACTCGCGATCTTTGAACGCGCCAGAGAGATTACATAAGCAGAGAGCAGTTTGTCTTTCGTTTTGATTTGTTCTGTTTAAAAGTAGACATTTCAATAGATATATTTCTCAGGTCTATACGCTGAGTTTCGTGAGTTGAGTTGCAGTTCACTCGCCGGCGCCTCCGTTTCGAGATTATCTATTGTCTGTTATATTTACTTCTTATTTATTAAATCCAGGCATTTGGTTGATGAAACATTGATTAAAATTAAGATATAATTAATACAAAACGAAATTGACTTTAATGAAAGGCTTTGTGCTTTCTGTTCGAGGTCTCTGAAAGTTTTAAAGCACTTTAGTGCCGCTTTCGGAGCTTGTCACGTCCGTTTTTTCCTCATAAATGCGAACACGAAAAATAAAATAAAATGAATATTATATGTTCTGTTGAGAGCCAACCCTTCTTCATCCAGTGGGTAGTAGAGTATTACTTTTGATTTGCGCAGTGTAATTCACTGAATTGATTTCTCTGCTGCCAGCCTCTGTCACGTATTGTGTGAGCTTGTGACTATTGCAAGCGCGCAGCTGAGAAGTCCTTATTATATTGTCTGCTATATTTACTTATTTATTAAATCCAGGCAATTGATTTATTAAACATTGATTAAAATGCGTGGCGCGAGCGACAAATCTCCGACAGTAAACGGATGGTCCATTCTGCTCTGTAACGGGTGCTTTTTCGCGTCTTGGGTAAACAGCTGTTGCGACTCACGCGAGCAGTAACGGCCGCGTCCGGTGTGTAGACACAGTGGCTGTGTCCGAAATCTCCATTCAAACCACTACTCCCTAACCCCTATGTAGGGGGTAGGGAGTAGAGCACTATATAGTGAGCTCACCAGCATAATAGAAACACCACTTTCGGACACTACTCGATCGTCTCTCGGCGCCGTTGATTACGTCATTACTGTCGCACTATTTAAACGAGCCATCATCTGTCAGCTGGTGCCGAGCCAGCTCTGGGCTAAATAGATTTTTTTTTTATAAATACATTACATTATATTGAGCTTATTTCTCCAAAATTGTAAAAATTAAAAGTAATTTCTGGCCGTTTCTGTTATAATGCGTTACTCCACACATGATTATAACTTATAAACATAAATAAAATTAATACACATATTTCATATATTTTCATTTTCGCGCCACACCGTTTTCTCTTGCCTGTCGACATTAGGAAAAAAAAACAGATCTACATTATCAAATACCTTGCTCATAATACTCTTAATAAAACAGCTTTTATTCCCAGGCACATTTTGGCAATTCCAAACCATATTACTCTTATAAAAACTACTATAAATGTTGTATTTAATCATTTATTTATTTATTCCCAAAATGTGCCTGAATAAAATATGTTCAGAAAATCAACGTGCCTAATAATTCTGCACACACTAACGTTATACAAAACGAAATATGCATTTTGACAAACAACAAACAAATCTGTCAGTATTATTAACGGTGATGGCAATGTAGTCAAATAATAAAAGGTATAATTTCACGTATATGAATACTCAAAATACTCCTTCGCAAGAATTTGACACAACTCACTCCCATCCAGCTGCCGAGGCAAAACGCTTCCCTGAGAAGAGGTGGTCCTTCTCTCTCCTCAGGCGAATAAATGTGGCCACATCATCGTCGGTCCCTGACGAGATCAAAATAAATTGACAATCCATTCTTGCTTTTATTTGTGTTCAAATATGTTAGTTTAGCGGCGTGACACATTTGTTAATAACGTTACTGTACAGTAGAGGGCTAATGTTAGCAAGCTGGGTCGTTAGGCATGATTTGTGCGTAATGGGGCAATACGTGCTTACAAACAATTTATACATGTCTGACAAAATTGTAGAACTACTACATATCATAAGTTAAACGAGAAAGAACATAACTTACATTTGTATGACAAATTCGTATTGTCGCGCTGCTATCCTTGACGTCCATCCGCAATTTTTACGATCAGCGCAATGCATGATGGTATGTAGGGCTTGGGTTAGTGACCATCAGTTGTACACTACTTTTCAAAATGCATTGAGTGGACTATATAGGGTATAATAATCATCACTATACATTCGGACAGCACTACAAAATGGCGAGCTCACTATATAGTCCACTATATAGTGAGTAGTGGGAGATTTCGGACACAGCAAGTGTTAAAGCTCATTCTGCCTATAACGCTACGTTACAACATCAAGCAATATTCCAATAATTTATATAATTATAACACTGTTTATATAGGGCCATTTTGCATGAAGAGTAGCCTAGTTTCACGTTTAGTAGGTACATTTTGCTTACTACTTATTTAAAATAGTATAAAAGTCTGTACATTATGTAATTAAAAACGTTTTCATTATGATATTATAAATTTTACTTTAGTAAAAAGATTTGAGTTCTTCCTCCACTGGTAGAGATTAGAGGAATTAAGAGTTAAAATAGAAGATAATGTCAGTGACACTTTTGATATATTTATTGATAGTTGTTTTATATAACGTGACTAAATTAAAAGACAAAGTCGTTAGTGAAGATTATGCAACCGTATTTAGAATATAATATAATATAGCATGCAATGCAAACTAGTTTGGTTACAGCTCAAATGTATCATTCTCATTCTATCATTCCCCCTGCCTTCATTACATATCTGTGTCACACAAGTGTTTATCACCACACTTGAGTGATCATTGCAAAACGTTTATATATTTATTCTGTTTAAATACTGTGTATTCTATATTTACATTTACATTTATTCATTTAGCTGATGCTTTTATCCAAAGCGACTTACAATTGCTATATATTTCAGAGGTCGCACGCCTCTGGAGCAACTAGGGGTTAAGTGTCTTGCTCAGGGACACATTGGTGTCTCACAGTGGATTCGAACCCGGGTCTCTCACACCAAAGGCATGTGTCTTATCCACTGTGCCATCACCACCCCTATATACAGTACCCATCAAACGTTTGTACACACCAATAGGAAAGTGTGTCCAAACTTTTGACTGCTACTGTACTATAATACACATAAATAATATTGGCCGATATATCGGTATCAGGCTTTTTTTATCGGTATCGGTATCGGCATCGGCCCCCAAAAATCCATATCGGTCGGGCTCTAATATGGAGATCAAGTCTTGTATTAGCCTGAAAGCATGCGTTTTAAAGGTGAGATATTATGCCCCATTTCACAAGATGTAATATAAATCTCTGGTGTCCCCAGAACATGTCTGTGAAATTTCAGCTCAAATACCAGATCATTTATTATAGCTTGTCAAAGTTGCTTCTTTTTGGGTGTGAGCAAAAACACACAGTTTTTGTGTGTATCTGTTTAAATGCAAATGAGCTGCTGCATTACAACTGGTCACTGTTGTCGCTTGTGAAGCCAAATGTCGTCGCCGTCTGTGTAAATGTGCAGATTAACCTGTTAACCTTCACCAGTGCGTCGGCGCACTGAAGCGTTTTTTTTTTTATTTAGTTCAAATTTACTATCAGATTTAATGTTATACCTTGACAAACTATACATCATTAAAAAGATATAATACTCAAGATTCAGTATTTGACCACTATTGTATTCTGAGAAACTTATAGTGACAGTTATGTCTTAATTTGTGTCAGGAGTTATGAAATGAAAAAATGAGTCGATACCTTTAATATTTATGAGCGTCAGCTGTTCCATTCATAAAAAACACTCCGTGCTGTCGTCATGACAGCGATTCACAAAACATCGTCCCTCAGGGCTTTAGCTCAACAATGTGCAGACTTGGAGAAATATTGATATATTCTCATAGATTCACATCATATTTCTATAGACAGGAATAATATTTATTGAATTTATACCCAAATGCATCGATGTAATCATTATGATCGCTTCTTACTGAGATGTGCTGTGTTTTCAATTCATACCAATAGCCTGAGGGCGCTATATGCACAATAATAGTCCATATATGGATCATGAAGAAGACCCATAGTCATGTGACATTCCAGTACGTCACTGATACAGAAAGTAGCTGACAGAGATCGCTGTAACATGCAGATAAAGATGTTTTGAAGACAATAAACATGATTGCAATGATATTTGAGTTACCTGTGTTCTTCAAGCCATGCCAGGTATTTCATAATAATAGATAATATTTATAATGTAATGCTAATCGATATAGATTTCATCATCGTGCAGAACACTATAAATAATACATTTTCTGTCGGATTTTTTTTAATCTGAAGACAAATTAGATCACAGAAGATTATTTAAAACACTCGACTTGCGTTATGAAGTAAGTTTGGAGCACAAACATGGTTTTAATCTCATAAATGGTCGTGTATTGATGGTGTGCTAAGCTAACATGCTAGCTAGCCCAGGTGCACCTGCCACCAGCAGTTATTGTTTTATGATTTTTTTCTAAATAGGAATGCTTACTGAAATGTTTCAGTGCATTTGATACCAGTTTCAAATATTTAGTGAGAACTTTGATAAAAGAAGTTAGAGTTTGAAACCCTATGAATAGCCTGTGAATAGCCAGTCGTTAGTAGCTATAATGCAGACAAAAGAGATGCATATTTAGAGCCATAACCAGTCTGGAGAAGTGTGAATGTGTGCAGGGGAGACTGACAGTGAATGGGGCTCGTTTGCACCACAAAATAATAGAGACAATAGACTGAATAGATGACTCAGAAGATGACTAAACATCAGTTTGCATTTTAGAGTCTAATCAAAATAAAGTAATTTGACATGATCTTGAAAAACATTTAACTAAATACAGAGTTTTAGACTTATCATTTTCAGATTTTAAATATAAAATGGTAACACATATGGCTTTAGCTGCAGTGCATTTCTAGATTGCTCCAGGGCCAACTTCAATTTTATTTTCATGAAGATGTTTCATAAAAATAAATTTCTAATAACTTTACAAAACTTTGAAGCTATTTAAAAAAAAAATGTCATTATGACAATAATTAATTCTACATTTACAATAAACTACCAGGTGTCAGCTTTCCAATAAGATCATACTTGTGCTTTTAGTGCAAAGGGTTCATGAACTGTATCTGTTTCAGTTTGGGTATGTCATTTCTGGGGATTTTTCAAAAGTGGGCTTGCAGCTTAACAGGTTAAGGGCCGGTGATATTATAATAAGATCCTTCCTAAGTGAAATCTGATTGGCTTATTTTTTTGACACACTTTTGCTGCAAAAAGCTCACCAAAACAAAGATACTGGGTTTCACTCTTCATGTTTTCTGTGTTGTTAGAAGCACCGGGGACCCGATTATAACACTTACACACAGGAAAAGTCTGAATTTCATGATGCGTCCCCTTTAAAGACTTGCCAGTGTAGCTTTTCTGAGCGCGGACACTAAAAGTGCATTAATACTGAACTAAGTTCTCTTTAGTCTTGTCTTATTGAGCTTAAAAACAAACATGGTTTACATAAACGTAGTCATTAATATGTTATGTAAATGTAAACATTGCACACGTGTATCAGTATATTAGATCAGTGCATTCGCTCTTAAAGTGACAGCAGCCTAATATTCCTGCTTATGTCTGTGTTTATAATGTTAAAGGATAAAGAGAAGATCACTCACTGCTCTTGACTGAATAACTTTAATACCTTTAATAAGAATCAGTGTTTTATTCATAGTGTTTTATTTTAACGTTTGTTTCAATTATTACATTTCTTACTTGAATGCTACTGGTACAGTAAACACCACAAATATTATTGCACTGTTTATTTAATTTGTTTCTTATTATATTTGTCATATTACTCTATTTTTTGTAATAACAAAGATAAAATTTGTTTTTAGTCTTTTGCCCACCTCTACTTTGGCCTGTGTGGTCTTTCATTCTTTTAATTTTTGTAAGGATAAATGTTTAAAACGGAAATTAGTTTGGCTGTGCTGGTCAGTGAGTTTCTGACTCTTAAAAAAGACGGGTGATTAGACAGTGATGATATTGTTGCTGTATTGCCGTGTGATCTGAGACCAGCTCTACAGGAGGGGTTTATCCGGTGGTTATGCACAGCTGTCCGCTGAGAGCGACGGGTCCTGTGGGCTCGACTGGAGCAGATCTCAGCTCACACTGGGTTTGAAGACACTGTCATGCTGAATGTCTTCCTCTCCCAGTCCCAGGTGTGTGTGTGTGTGTGTTATAGAGGCATGATGGAGTCAGAACCGCTCTCGTAATGAGTGACGGCCCTCCCGCCGCATTAATCGTCTGATAGTGGACAATTAGCTGAAGTGTTACTGGCCACTTGTGGCAATCCCTGCTGGAGCCATGTCAAATTCTGATTATTTCTCACTGATTTAATGTGAGAAATTGTTCAATTGACCGTTCGCAAAGCCCCGCCCCCTTTAGTTACTGTTGCTATGTCCAACAAGCCACGCCTCTCTCACGCCACAGCATGTTCTCACGCAGTGAAAAACACATCGTGGAGCAGAGAGGACACTGACACACGACAGACCAGCTTACTTTTGATAACAAACAAAGTCTCAACTTTCAAATTTGGTCATTTCTTAAAGAAATTTAAACAATAAATACCGTTTAATGTGTCTCTCAGTTAAAGCTGCTCGTGAACCGATCATCTCTTCCTTCAGTTCATTTATAGCATCAAATAAACATGAACATCAGAAGGAATGATGTTTTAACCGCGGAAAGACGTCAGTACACACCGTTTATCAAGTTCAAATCCTCCGACGTTTATCTACTAACTCTCCTGCTTTGTCGGACAAAAATGGCGGATTATGATTGGTCAGATCGCCTGTCAGTCAAACTCCCTGCTAAGGGTCAATTTCATTTCAGGACTTCTCAGTAATAACTGAAAGAAAGAAAATGGTGTAAAATGAAAATTCTGGTCTGAAATCAAAAATTCAGGATGCACTTAGCCAAAAAACAAAAATAAATTTACACTTACAAATTATGGAATTGGCCAAGGAAATTGCAATTGGTTCATCTCTAAGAATCAAACGGGTCTCATCCAGGAAGTGTTTAGAGCAGTGGTAGCCCGCATGGATTCGCCCTCCGAGCACGTTCTATAAATAGCCTGAATTGTAATCTTTCATTTAGTTTTTTTTTTTTTATCATTTATGATGATGGCATAAAATGAGAAAATAACTAATGGTAATATTTCATATACCATTAAAACATAATAAAATAATTTAAAATATTTAGAATCTGCACGTCGAGCACGTTTAAAAAAAAAAAAACGTAACGTAACTTCTGTGAGTTGAGGTGGTCGTGGGCAGACGGTACATAAGATAAATTGAACTAAAAAAAGATTAATTATGGCTGATGATGCAGGTCATGCAAAAAAGAAGACTTATTATTTTAACGAGGAGTGGGAGACAGAATTCCCCTTCACTAATGTTAAAGATAAAGCTGTATGCCTCATCTGTGGAGCTAGCATTGCGGTTGCCAATGGTCTATGGCAGGGGTCTCCAACACGTCGCTCGCGAGCTACCAGTAGCTCGTGGCCTGATTGGAGGTAGCTCACCAAGCGTCTTTTGCGATTTTCACATATCGCGTCTTTTGCGCGCTCAAGTTCGTTATTTCAAATGTAGGAAGCTCATAATTGAAGCGACGTGCTCATTTTTTCCAGGCGCAGCGAGATGAAAAATCCATTAGCTACTAAAACTTCTTTGTCGTTGTGGAGAGCGCAGTGCATGGTTGCATAGCAACGACAGACGCCACGGGAAAATCGGACCGATTTTACTATTAATAATGAAAGATAAGCTAATGTGCATTGTGAACGTCAGTAATTTATCTTTTTTGATTCATTCTTTTTATAAAAATGATTTAAAGGCTGAAATATGCAAGCTTTTTATAAATCTTTTTTTGTCAACTTTATTTGAACTTGTAGGCTACATGCTAACATGTCGCAAGACACTCCTTTAAAATCTGGCCATCATTTTTAATGTTGTTATTTTGTTTATGTAAACAAAAAGTGCAAATGAATTCTAATTATATTTGTTATTTGCTGGTTTTCGACCTAAACCTTGGTGAATTGATTTTATTGTGTAATATTAGTACTTTTTGAACAGGATTCTGTGATAACCGTGATCATTTTGGTCACTATAATCATGAAATGAAATTTTCATGCCATTTCATCTCTAGTTAAGATGCACTATAAAATCAACTATAGGCCTAATTATGTGTTTTTACAGTATAATATGCAAAGTACAATTTTCTTTAAAAAAATTAATCTCTGATTCTGTTCTTTTCTCTGACATTTAAGGGTGACGTAGGCCTACAAAAACTCTTTTAGGTCTAAAACAGTTTAGATAGTTGTTAATATGAGAGTTATGAGACATTATTTAACAGATTTAAGTATTGTATTACATGAGTAGCTCTCGGCCACTGTCTTTTTTTAAAAGTAGCTCTCAAATGAAAAAAGGTTGGAGACCCCTGGTTTAGAGCTTAAGTCTGTGGGTCTCTCTTTGCTGCTAGTTTTGCTGACGTCTTGCGTTGGTTCAGCTCAGATGCTAATGTTCGCTCCAGATTAGCTTCACAGTGCTGATGGTGGAGGACTGGTGTTGTGTAATCGCTCTTCCCCCACAGATGAGCAACAGATGGGTCAGGACTGGATACTCTGACCCCCGACCCCATTACAATACACACACACACACACACACACACTGTGAAACCCCAGGGATCCTCAACTCGAGTGTCGTGTTCTTAAACATCAGCTTCAAGTGAATTTCTCTGGTCAGTTCAGTGAGGTTTAACTCTTTCCCCGCCAGTATTTTATTTTGAAGTTGCTTGTATTTTTGATCATATTCACAACTTTCATGGCCTCCAGAACATAAACAGAGCCTAGAGTTGCACAATTATTCGCTAAAAGGTCGAGAACTTGATTTCAAAACACACACTCGATCTTATTCCTAAATGACATCAATTCGTCTATTAAACCTTTAATATATTTGATGTATAGGTTTGAAACGGCTTCATAAACAGTCTTTTTAACCACACCATTTCGTTATTTCTGTCATATAATCATTGAGATTATCACAGAAGTACTGGGATGAACGTTTATAGTTCAGATATACTATATAAAATGATAATTATCGTGATTTAATTCTCCTCAATAAATTGATAAGAGTTCAATAAATGTTTAATATAATGTTTATGCTCCAAAAGCGGAACGAAACAGCGCTATAAATGACTGGAAAAGTGTAAAGAATTCAAAAACGTGAAGTGTTTATCATGTTCTGACGATAACAAGTCGTTTAAAACTACAACTAATGATCTGTTTTCACTTAGGAGCAAAAATCTGCCTTTAAACGTAAAGGAAATTTGACATTTATCTATCAACTAATATGAAAAATTTGATCGTGATAATTTTTTTGGCCAGATTGCCCAGCCGTGCGATTGCATCGTTACACCAGTAGGTGGCGGCAAGTGACTGTTAAAAAATGTATTTGTCATTGAATCATTCAAGAGATTTGTTAAAAAAAACTTGATTCATCCAATAATGAAACAAGTGAAGATTTTGAGTGAGTCATTGTATCATTCACTCAAACTGAATTTTAAAAAAAAAAACTAAATATTTGTTAACAAAATTGTTTGAAACAAAAAATGTGATTCTCAATTTATCCAGACTCGTGCAGCTCTAACAGAGCCTCTGCTTTTAAATAATAATAAAAACATTTTTTTCTAGCTTCAATCAGTCATCAACACTTGTAGTGTTTTGTTGCAAGGCTGGAGGAGGATGTGTGTGTGTTTGTTGTGTTTTGTGTGCCATGGTGATGTTGCTGTTGCAGCACAGGTTCAGTGTGTGAGTAATCCTGAGTGTGTTGAGCTCATTACCACAGCGGTGTGTGTGTTTAACAGCAGCACCCTGATGAGGGCTCACAGATGCCCCTGAGGACACACACACTGGAGCCTGGGCTGAAACTGAGCTCATATTGGGCATTAGAGTATTTAGATCGGCTTCTGTTCACTCACACCAGATGATACTTCAGTTTAAATGATGCTCATAGTGAATGCAGAGGGGAAACAATTGCTTTATTTACACATTTTCTGGTAACGTGCCGGTTAGTTACAGAGGAGTGTGTGTTTGCATGGTTAATGTGTGTGTGTGTGTGTGCACCGGTTGTTTGTGTAATCTGATTGTGGTAAATCTTATTAAAGAAAAGGGGCTGATGCTGCAGGGCTCCGCCTCTCTGCCATCGCCGTGGCGACTGGAGTCATGGGCACTATGGGATGGCATCTACAGGCCGGCGTTTACATCAGCAGTGTAGCTGTCGTGTGTGTGGCGCGCGTCTTTAAGACCAGAGAAATGTGTCTGCAGGAGGACTTCTGCTGCTGTTAGTTTAAAAAAACATTTTATTTGAATCTATGGCTCCCTTTTCTCAAAACTCTACACACAACACACACAAGATGCAAAACGTATTTTTGTGTAGTAACTCTACATACAAACATCAAATGATTAGCCACACACATGCCACACTACACACAGATGTGAAAAATTAGTTTTGCAAAACGTTTTTTACAATAGCAAACTGAGTGTATAGGCTATGTAATGTGCTTGTAGTTTTGCAGACTTGCTGAGTCAGTTCAATGAGTGAATGTTTCACTGAGTGAGCCTTGAGTAACACTTAATTTATAAGCAATTTTAAAAAAAACTGTAAGATGTGCTGTTATTGGGCAGAAGTTCACTTCATATGTCCTGCTAATGTCCTGATGTGTGGAGTGATTATTAGAGACAAATTGATTCACTGACTCTTGATTCCATTTGATTCGTTTGAAAATGCATCAGGAAAGCTTTGTGCTTTGTTACTTTCAATATGAAATTAAGTTTGTTGTTATTGGATAGACTCACTACGAATAATGTTTTGTTCACTGTGCCGATTGAGCGTGTTGAATTGGCGCTGCTCTTTTCTCCTCTATTGTGTCGTATATCTGAGTGAAACGCCTCTGGAACAAGAACAGATGTGGGTCATCAGAGAAGATTACCAGGAACATGAGTTTAACGTGATTCAGTCATGGTATACCGTTATTATGGACTTGACCTTTGACTGAACTGACATCACTGTCTTCTGTAGAGCTGCTTATACTTAAGCTGGTTAACTTTACACAGTTATTGAACTGAACTGAATCAATTTTGAAGTGTTTTTATAGTGGCTTTGCAGCAGAACTCAAGTCATTTTCCTGGCTATCCCTGTAAAGCTGCTTTGAATCAATCTGTTGTATAAAGAGCTGTAGAAATAAAACTGACTTGTCAATTTTGGTGACTTCAAGTTAGCCCTGTATGATTTAAGAAAAAAAAAAGAGCTAACTAAAGCACTATTCGGACGGGAGTAGTTTTACAAGGATAGATGGAGTAATGTAGTTTTGCCACAGGACGTCTGTGATAGTAATGGCCAATCCGCACGGGATAAGAGATCTCAGTAACACTAGCAGAAGTGGGAGAGTAACTCGATTTACACACCGCCGTCACTCCTGTCGTCATGTGTGTATTACGTTGCTTCCTGATATCACGTGCGCAAACACACACAACCTATATTTATAAAACTGTTATGTCTGGTCGAACGATGTATTAATCAACCTTATCACTACACAACACCTCTAGCAACCACTCTTAGCTCATAAACATATGTTCTCATTGATATTGTTCATTGAAATATTGTGATTGATGGAGTAATCGAGTGCTCCTGCATACATTTTCCTTCAGGTCAGTCCTATATTCATAAAGGACCGGTCAACGATGTATTAATTACCTTCAGATTGGATTATGTTGGTAATAGGCACATACCTAAAGCTAAAAGATGTTTCGTGCCTCTAACAAGTGCTTTCGATCTTCTTTCTGATCTGAATGGTGTGGAAATATTTGAGTTTGCCACAGATTTGTCCCATCGTCTAGAATGCAATTTGAAAAACCGCGGGAAACTACTTTTAAACAGGAAATGACGGGATATTTACGTACATATTTACAGCGGGTCTATTCGCACGGGATTATTATTACCTGAGGTGATTTTTCCGGACCTTTTTACTGAAGGTAAAAGTCGCCGTAATCTTCACTGACATTGTCCGTAATGATTATGCACATTCAGACGGGACTAAAATCACAGAGAAACGCTGATAATATAATTACTTTACCCCTCCTCTCCATGTTAAACTAGTCCAGTCCCAATAGGGCTTAAAACAGTCTTTGTCGCCATCTAACGGCGAAATAATGAACTTCTGTTGCTGTTCACGGTCAGGGACTATTTTTTCCAGCGGAAGGAAGGCTTTTAGTGATTTTACTTCATGAAAGTTGCATTAATATTTGTATTGTGTGGTAACCATTGTATAAAAGTAAATAGGTCTTAAGAAAGCTATGGTGAAACCATTGATCTTGTGTGCGCAGACTATGGAGCTGAATATGCGGTTGTGTGTGGCGCTGGTGTCTCTGAGTGTGTGTGTGCTCCTCGCGGGTCACGTGAGCGCTCAGGAAGAGGCCGACGACATGGAGATGGACGTGGAAGATGCCATCGACGACATGCATGAGGAAGAGCTGGAGGAAGAGGAGACGGCGGCTCCGACTACACCACCGGTTCCCACGGTAGGCCTCCGCTCATGCGCTCGTCACCAAGACCTGAAACAAAGCCTTCATGCTTACAGGAGGAGTTCACTTCAGGATTGAAATCCTGATAATTTTCTCTCCTCCACGTCATCCAAGATGTTCATGTCTTTCTTTCTCCAGTGGAAAAGAAATGAAGGTTTTTGAGGAAAACACTCCAGGATTTTCTCCATATAGTGACTTCAATGGAGTCCAACGGGTCGAAGGTCCAAATGTGAGTTTCAGTGCAGCTTCAAAGTCTCGACACGATCCAGCCGAGGAATAAGAGTCTGATCTAGACAAACCAGCGCACATTTATAACAAAATAAACATTTATATACTTTTAACCACAAATGCTGGTCTTGCGCCACGCATTACATAAGCAGGTTGAAGGGTCAGGCGGTCAGGATGTACAGGTCCTTCTAAAAAAATTAGCATATTGTGATGAAGTTCGTTATTTTCCATAATGTAATGATAAAAATTAAACTTTCATATATTTTAGATTCATTGCACACCAACTGAAATATTTCAGGTCTTTTATTGTTTTAATACTGATGATTTTGGCATACAGCTCATGAAAACCCAAAATTCCTGTCTCAAAAAATTAGCATATCATGAAAAGGGTCTCTAAACGAACTATTAACCTAATCATCTGAATCAACTAATTAACTCTAAACACCTGCAAAAGATTCCTGAGGCTTTTAAAAACTCCCAGCTTGTTTCATTACTCAAAACCGCAATCATGGGTAAGACTGCCGACCTGACTGCTGTCCAGAAGGCCATCATTGACACCCTCAAGCAAGAGGGTAAGACACAGAAAGAAATTTATGAACAAATAGGCTGTTCCCAGAGTGCTGTATCAAGGCACCTCAGTGGGAAGTCTGTGGGAAGGAAAAAGTGTGGCAAAAAACGCTGCACAACGAGAAGAGGTGACCGGACCCTGAGGAAGATTGTGGAGAAGGACCGATTCCAGACCTTGGGGACCTGCGGAAGCAGTGGACTGAGTCTGGAGTAGAAACATCCAGAGCCACCGTGCACAGGCGTGTACAGGACATGGGCTACAGGTGCCGCATTCCCCAGGTCAAGCCACTTTTGAACCAGAAACAGCGGCAGAAGCGCCTGACCTGGGCTACAGAGAAGCAGCACTGGACTGTTGCTCAGTTTTGCATGTCATCCGGAAATCAAGGTGCCAGAGTCTGGAGGAAGACTGGGGAGAAGGAAATGCCAAAATGCCTGAAGTCCAGTGTCAAGTACCCACAGTCAGTGATGGTCTGGGGTGCCATGTCAGCTGCTGGTGTTGGTCCACTGTGTTTTATCAAGGGCAGGGTCAATGCAGCTAGCTATCAGGAGATTTTGGAGCACTTCATGCTTCCATCTGATTTCATTTTTCAGCACGACCTGGCACCTGCTCACAGTGCCAAAACCACTGGTAAATGGTTTACTGACCATGGTATTACTGTGCTCAATTGGCCTGCCAACTCTCCTGACCTGAACCCCATAGAGAATCTGTGGGATATTGTGAAGAGAAAGTTGAGAGACGCAAGACCCAACACTCTGGATGAGCTTAAGGCTGCTATCGAAGCATCCTGGGCCTCCATAACACCTCAGCAGTGCCACAGGCTGATTGCCTCCATGCCACGCCGCATTGAAGCAGTCATTTCTGCAAAAGGATTCCAGACCAAGTATTGACTATTGAGTGCATAACTGAACATAATTATTTGAAGGTTGACTTTTTTTTTTTTGTATTAAAAACACTTCTTTTATTGGTCGGATGAAATATGCTAATTTTTTGAGACAGGAATTTTGGGTTTTCATGAGCTGTATGCCAAAATCATCAGTATTAAAACAAAAGACCTGAAATATTTCAGTTGGTGTGCAATGAATCTAAAATATATGAAAGTTTAATTTTTATCATTACATTGTGGAAAATAATGAACTTTATCACAATATGCAATTTTTTTGAGAAGGACCTGTAGGTGGAAAATGTATCTAATTTTCTTCTCCAACTTCAAAATTGTCTGACATCGTTGTTTTACCTTTTATTCATTTTGACTCAGTCTTTGCATGTTCGCTCTGTAAACACTGGGTCTGTTCTTGCGCCTACATCAAGCTTGACCTTTCAACATGATTACTTAATGTGTGTGTCGCATCACAGCTCGTGCAAGACCAGCATTAGTGGTTAAAAGTATATAAAAGTTTATTTAGTTATAAATGTCCGCTGGTTTGTCTAGATCAGACTCTTATTCCTCGGCTGGATCGTGTCGAGACTTTGAAGCTGCACTGAAACTCACATTTGGACCTTCGACCCGTTGGACTCCATTGAAGTCACTATATGGAGGAAATCCTGGAGTGTTTTCCTCAAAAACCTTCATTTCTTTTCCACTGAAGAAAGAAAGACATGAACATTTTGGATAACGTGGAGGAGAGTAATTTATCAGGATTTTAATTTTAAAGTGAACTCCTTTAAATGGTCAGATATGTATTTGTGATTGGCTGTTGAGCGAAGCAGAGACTGTCTGTGATTGGTTGAGGTGTTTGATCTGCCAATCATTGATCAAGTCACTTAAAGGGCCAGTTCACATAAAAATTTACTTCAGTCCAGATTTACTCTCCCTGATGTCGTTGCAAACCCATACAACCTTATTTCTTTCCTGGAACACAGCTCTTTCTCAAATGTTGATATGTATGTATATGACAGTGAGCAACTAGCTCAACATCTTCCCAAACGTCTGTCCTGAAGGTGACGTATAAAGCCCCGGAGCCGATGGGAGAGCACTACTTTGCAGAGTCGTTTGATAAAGGAACACTTCAGGGGTAAGATGACCATCATCCTCATAACATAAAAGAGTATATTTGTTATAAATATATATTACAGCTGTTCAAGCGGTTATATCGCGAAATATTCCAATGTAAATCAGCTGTTTTCTATGAATATATAGTGTAATTTATTCCTGTGATCAAAGCTGAATTTTCAGCATCATTACTCCAGTCTTCAGGGTCACATGATCCTTCAGAAATCAATATAATATGATGATTTGATGCTCAAGTAACATTTATTATTATTATCAATGTTGAAAATGTATATTTGAGGGAACTGTGATGCATTTTATTTCAGGATTCTTTGATGAATAGAAAGTTCAAAAGAACAGCATTTATTTTAAATTGAATCTTTTGTAACATTATAAATGTCTTTACTGTCACCTGATCAGTTTAAAATATCTTTTCTGAATGAAAGTATTCATTTCTTTGAGAACACAATTTTTGAACGGGAGTGTATATCATTTGAAAATATTTGTCATAAATATGACCTAAAAGAGCCTGGGGTTTGTTCTATATTGTTAAATGTGTGTTTGTTCTTCCAGCTGGGTTTTATCTCAGGCCAAGAAGGACAGCATTGATGAGGAGATTGCCAAGTATGATGGTGAGTTCAGGATGATCTTTAATCTCCATCGGGTTGTCTGAAGTCTTAATGTCTGAATGATTAAAATCAACTTGTAATATACAAAAAAGTGTGGATATCTAAAATGAGTAGTTCAGCATACGAGCAACTAAAGACTTAACCTTTAATAATAAAGAACATTAGAACTGTGTGTGTGTGTGTGAGCTGATGGTGTGTGTGTGTGTGTGTGCGTGTGTGAGAGCTGATGGCGTGTGTGTGTGTGTGAGAGCTGATGGCGTGTGTGTGTGTGAGAGCTGATGTTGTGGTTGTGTGTGTGTGTGCAGGTATATGGGCGGTGGAGGAGATGCAGAACACTAAACTGCCCGGAGATAAAGGTCTGGTGTTGAAGTCTAAAGCCAAGCATCACGCCATCTCCGGCCTCTTGCTGCGACCTTTCACCTTCGACACCAAGCCGCTCATCCTCCAGTGAGTGCTCACGATCAGTGTACCTGCCCAGAGCAGCAAGTACAACACAACGTCTCAGTTCAGATATCCTGAGGTGGAAATTGACAAATCAAAGTCATGCTTTTGTGTGTGTTCAAGATTACAGTACATTGAAATCACCTGAGAATGACGTTTATGAAGTCTTAACACTCGAGACTGGACTGAAACATGTCTTGCAGTGTGAAGTGCTGCTAGTAAAGATCTGTGTGTGTTTGTGCAGGTACGAGGTGAACTTCCAGACGGGCATCGACTGTGGCGGGGCGTATGTGAAGCTGCTGTCTCAGACGCCTGACCTGGACCTGGTGAGGCCGTGTGTGTGTGTGTGTGTGATGATGTAAATCACTGTAGCTCCCTGTAAAACACAGATAATGTGTCCCGGGATCGTTTGATTTTGGTTCATTCACACTGCCAGTGATTTTCCGGGAATCTGTGTGCGTTCACACACACCCGTACAGACGCGTGACATGTAACATGTACACTAGCGCACCGCGCACTAGCGCACCGCTCCACAGAGCTTCATTCCAGTTTTTTAGTTCGTTCCCTGTTGCTCTTAGAAGAAAGTTTGTGTTCGTCAGCAACAGAGTCGCGTGATGTCACATGACTACGACACAACCCCTTACGGCATTATTCCTGGCTGTTGTTCACACAGGGCGCGTTCCGGGACTGATCCCGGCATCAATCCCAGGACGTGTTACTGGAATGTCCTGGGATCAACACTGTGTGTCTAGACTCTCACAAGTCCGTTTCGGCATAAAAACTCTTAAATGGTTTGAATCTTAATCTCGGTAGAGGAACAGGAATGCTGATATGGCTTTAGCCCGTGTGCGCCAGTGAAAAAAGTTAAAAATGTGAGGCTTGGGAGCTCAGACTTAAGTTTGGACTCATTGTAAAGACAATACTAGTAAAACAATACTTGAAACCAGAAAAAGTTAAAGAGGTTTAAGTTTATGAACAGTGCAGCTTCAAAGTCTCGACACGATCCCAGTCGAGGAATAAGAGTGATATAGACAAACCAGCGGGTATTTATAACAAAAATATTTTGTTACATTATAAAATTTATAAAAAAAACTATAAAATTTTAATTCGGAAGTGAACTACTCCTTTAAATGACATTTAGGACTGATGAGCGTTGGTGGTCACATGCTTTTCTGACGACCTCTTATAGTCATGGCCACTTGTGATCCTACGAACTGGACCCCCCATACTGATCTGTGTGTGTGTGTCGTTGCAGGCGGAGTTCGTGGACAAGACTCCGTACACCATCATGTTCGGGCCTGATAAGTGTGGAGAGGATTACAAACTGCACTTCATCTTCAGACACAAGAACCCCAAAACCGGCGAGTTTGAGGAGAAGCACGCCAAGAAGCCCGACACTGACCTGCGCTCGTACTACACCGACAAGAAGACACACCTCTACACACTGGGTAACACACACACACACACACACTCACACACTGACAAGAAGACACACCTCTACACACTGGGTAACACACACACACACACACACACACTGACCTGCGCTCGTACTACACCGACAAGAAGACACACCTCTACACACTGGGTAACACACACACACACACACTCACACACTGACCTGCGCTCATACTACACCGACAAGAAGACACACCTCTACACACTGGGTAACATACACACACACACACACACTGACCTGTGCTCGTACTACACCGACAAGAAGACACACCTCTACACACTGGGTAACACACACACACACACACACCTGACCTGCGCTCGTACTACACCGATAAGAAGACACACCTCTACACACTGGGTAACACACACACCTGACCTGCGCTCGTACTACACCGACAAGACACACCTCTACACACTGGGTAACACACACACACACTCACACACTGACCTGCGCTCGTACTACACCGACAAGAAGACACACCTCTACACACTGGGTAACACACACACACACACACACACACACACACACACACTGACCTGCGCTCGTACTACACTGACAAGACACACCTCTACACACTGGGTAACATACACACACTCACACACTGACCTGCGCTCGTACTACACCGACAAGAAGACACACCTCTACACACTGGGTAACACACACACACACACACACACACACTGACCTGCGCTCGTACTACACCGACAAGAAGACACACCTCTACACACTGGGTAACACACACACACACACACTGAACTGCGCTCGTACTACACCGACAAGAAGACACACCTCTACACACTGGGTAACACACACACACACACTGAACTGCGCTCGTACTACACCGACAAGAAGACACACCTCTACACACTGGGTAACACACGCACACACACACACACACTGACCTGCGCTCGTACTACACCGACAAGAAGACACACCTCTACACACTGGGTAACACACGCACACACACACTGACCTGCGCTCGTACTACACCGACAAGAAGACACACCTCTACACACTGGGTAACACACACACACACCTACCTGACCTGCTCATACCAAAGCAAATGCTCTGTGTGGAGATGTGTTCTGCTCTCTGGAGTGTGTGTTGACGGCCGTGTGTGTGTGTTCTCCTGCAGTGCTGAACCCGGATAACAGCTTCGAGATCCTGATCGACCAGACGGTGGTGAACAGCGGGAGTCTGCTGAGTGATGTCACGCCCGCCGTCAACCCCCCCGCCGAGATCGAGGACCCCGACGACCAGAAGCCAGAGGACTGGGACGAGAGGCCCAAGATCCAGGACCCCGACGCCGCCAAGCCTGAGGACTGGTGTGTGTGTGTGTGTGACAGATCGCAGTTCATCCGTGATCCATATGGACCATACTCATGTGACTCACGCATTAACTGCTAAATTTAACCACCATAGAGTGGAAATGTACAATTTGGACATGTTTTTTGTGAGAAAAAAAGAAATATATATATATATATATATATATATATATATATATATATATATATATAAATTCCTCCCGATCCGAAAAATAATCCAATCCGATGCTCAAACAAAAAATGTAAATGATTCGAACCGTGAATTTTGTGATCCGTTGTGTTGTACTGTGGATCAGAATCATCAGTTGTTGTCCACTTCCTCATGGTGTGTGTGTGTGTCTCTCAGGGATGAAGAGGCTCCTGCTAAGATTCCCGATGAAGACGCAGTGAAGCCGGACGGCTGGCTGGACGAGGAGCCGGAGTACATCAGCGACCCAGAAGCCCTCAAGCCCGAGGACTGGTAACCCAGCCTCCGTTACATCACCAGACACAAAACTGCTGTTAATATTAATTAATATCGTTGGTCTTATGCACAATTACTAAAAATCAAACAAAACTAATACTTGTTTGTCTTTGTCAAAATATAACTTTTTCCAGCTCTGGAAAAAACTCATAAGCCATGAGTGTGTGGGAAATAAAACAATGAAATATTAATATTTTTATTATTAATATTAAAAAGGCCACTTTTTAAGTGTTGTGAATAAATTAAAATATATAAAATATTTAATACATTTTATAAAAAAGTTGGATATGTAGTACATTCTGCTTTACCAGTACACTCACGTAAAGCAATACTATTTAGCAAATTATTATAACTGCAAAATTTGAATATTATCAGACAGAACTTTAAATAAAGCTGTATAAACATGTATGTCCAACTTTATCCACATACATACAGATATATATATATATATAATACACACTAGGGGTGGGAATGTTTTGGTGCCTCATGGTTCGATATGTGCATAGATTTGATTACAGTTTTGTTACTTTTCTCATTTGACTGAGGTAGACAGTTTAATAGCTCTAGCCAACCCAATATTATATAACTAATGCCCTTTAAGCTGACTGCAATAATCATGTACAATCAATACCAAAATAGGAACAAAGAAGCAAGTTACAAACAATAGGACAAATACTATAGAAAAAAATACAATAAGTTTTTCAGGTACAGTAGAATAGGTTTATTGAACATGTAGTAAGAAATACTACCGAAATTGAATAATCAAATGTAAAATAAAACACTGTGTAGTCTTCACTGTATGAATTACATATAAATTGATTCATATTGAAGATAAAAAAGTGATTCAGTCAGAAGCAGTGTTTTTTTAATTAACATTAATGAAACTGAAGGCAACAGTTTATGAGGCTGCTGTCCCTTTAAGAATGAATGCACAGATCTAATATACTGTTACACATCCGATTTTCTCCCATTTGTTTTCACTCGCGTAGGACACAACACACTCAGTTTACAGTGAATACGCCACACAATGTACATTTAGACAACTGTGTGTAGCTGTGAAAGAACTGAATTTGAGATAGCATGCGAGAGGCTTCATCTGTGCATGTGCCGCCTTATTGTGAATAACTGTTCCTTAACTTCACAGTACTGAAAGTTTCTTAGTGTAACACTTAAGAAAATAGATTTTTGAAATTTGTGAATCGATACAATTCGGTAGAAGATATAATCGCGATTCATATATGAATAGATTTTTTCCTGCACTCCTAATATATAACGAATCTCACCTGTGTATTGAAATCTGCTAAATGCGGCATGAAGACATTAGAGGTGTGAACCTACACTGGTCTCACGGTTCGATTACGTTTATCATGTTATCGATTCGGTTCAATTCGATATCGCGATGCACCGCATCCTCAATTTTCAATTTTCCTTCAAAAGTGATGTGTGCGTGCGTGCGCGCGTGTGTGTTCGCCTGTTCGGGAAGTCGCAGTGATAGAAACAGTGACATTCCAGTTTAAGTTTCATGGGACTAAAGCCTGTTTATGCCATTAAGAAAATGAAATTCTGTCAAATCAGTTTTGTTTTAAAGAAATGTTCATTTAAAAGCAGCGCTCATTCATCAGTGTATGTTACCCTGGAGACGCGCGCATCAACCGTCACCGAGTCCGCTGTTGAAGACGATCATCCATTTATAATCACGCGTAACAACACAATTGTAATTTGACCATCGGGTGCGGAAGGGTTGCCATCTGTCTCGGTTTGTCCTGATTTATCTTTTAATAACCTGTCCCGGGAAATGTATCCACTCTCCCGAAAGGCTACGTGAATGTTTGTTCAAACCGTGTAGCGCGCGCACAGCAGAGAGGGAGAGAGCGAGACCTTGCGTGTGTGTGCCTCAAGAAGCGCATGTAACTTGCATGCGCATGTAATGTATGTATGTAAATGTATGTAAGAAAGAATGTTTAATTCGCACTCGCGTCTCGACTCCCTCTGCCAGTGTGTGCTAACGGCTACCGCGACAAAGCACATGCGCGATAAATGACGTCAGAAAAGCGTCAGTATATTATAACCGGTTATGGTCTATTACTGAACCGATACCGAATCGTCCTCGTCTGCATCGCGGTGCATCGTAGAAACGATTAATTTCGACTCCCCTAGAAGACATTATAAACATTAACATCATGCTTTGAAACAATAAAAAAACGCTATATATAATTATATTTGGGCAGAGCTGTGAGGTTTGGGTTCATGTGAAGCTTCAGACATGAGAGTGTGTGTGTGTATCATCGAGTGACTGACTTTAATGCAGAGAGCAGGACTCCGGGGCGCTGGTCTAGATTCAAGTGTTGTAATGCTAGCGTTCAGCAAGAGCAGAGACGTGAGGCTGAGCTTGTGCTGTGTCCTCAGGGATGAGGATATGGATGGCGAGTGGGAAGCTCCTCAGATCCCCAATCCCGTGTGTGAGACGGCGCCCGGATGCGGCCCGTGGGAGAGGCCGATGATCGACAACCCAAACTACAAGGGCAAGTGGAAGTCGCCCATGATCGACAACCCTAATTATCAGGTGACTATTATTATAGAGCGTCTTATACGCCTCTTTTTACAGTCCGCGATCATTCTGGCAAAGTTGATCAAACATATTCTGAGTGATACGATGATGATTCCCTCATATCACGATACTGAACTCACGATATGATATTATTGCGATACTCAAAGACATTTGATAAAAGATTAACAAGAAATGAACTGCCTAAATTAAAACTGCCTGAATTAAAATGCCTAATTTGGTATTACATAGTGTGTGTAAATGAATAGTCTTGCGGAAACCCAAAGCACAGGACAATAGAGACACCAGAATAACAATATTCATGATTCTGAAGATGAAAATACTGAATTATTTTAGATGAATATGCTTGAACTCTTTCACTGACTAGATATATTCAAAATAATGTAGGACACTTTTTACTGGTAACATCAGACATCTGGCATTATCAGGACACACACATATTCCCCATTGCATTATTATATTCAACATTATATATAGTAATTTAATGTAGTACTGATATGGCGTATATGAGGAGTTTCTGGGTGTTTCTCCCTCATTTCTGCTTCCAGCTCTTGATAAACTGTGGCATTTCTTTGTTGTTTAGAATCCAGTGTTCCTGTAATTCTTTTGTCTTTTATGAGTTTAATGAATAACTCTGTCCAAACACACCGCGTCTTCTACGTCAGGTGACTGTAAATGCACAAAAACTGTTTCCATTGAAGTTTTGCGAAATATTTATTTTTTTAATTACCTGAAAAACCACTTCATGAGAGCGTAAAAACTCCCATTTATCGCAAAAAAGTTTTTTTGAAATCATCCCGTCTGATAAATCCCCCCTCCCCCCCATCAGCCCGTTTCTCCATACGAAGTACGCCAACATTATAATATAAAATACTGTTTATTGAACTATAATAGCAATTATAAACTTTGCATTTAATATATATTATTAAATTGATTTGATTCCTTATATCTGTAATTTGAGTTTAAAAAAATCCTAAAGATATTGTTTGGTAAGTGCGATCACTGACTGTAGTCCTTGAAAACCAATAAAGTAGTGCTTAAAGTCCTGGAGTTTATGATACATAAAATTATCATGAAAACATCATAATTGTGTGTTTGGGGCAAGGCTTTTAATGAGGAAACTTTTGTTTTTGTAATCCGGCTCGGATTCAGATTTATCTGCCAATATATCGGTTATCGGCGTTTACATATAAAGAGTTCTCGGTATCGGCCATAATTTTCAAATCGGTGCATCCCTAATTAATAGAGAGGGTTGTGTGATTAATCCAAATAAAACCACATTCAGTTGAGCCGTATTGAGAACCCGGAGTCTGTAACACTGAGAGTGTGTGTGTGTGTGTGTCAGGGTGTGTGGAAGCCCAGGAAGATCCCGAACCCAGACTTCTTCGAGGACCTGCACCCGTTCCGCATGAGTGCGTTCAGTGCCGTGGGGCTGGAGCTCTGGTCCATGTCCTCAGACATCTTCTTCGACAACTTCTTCATCAGCTCGGACCGCAGCGTGGCGGAGCGCTGGGCGAGTGACGGCTGGGGCCTGAAGAAAGCAGCCGAGGGCGCCGCAGAGGTAACTGATCTCTCTCTCTCTCGCGTGTGTTGTGTCATGTGGTGTGACTCCCTAAAAAACTGTATTTATGAATTAATAATTCATGATAATTCCAGAGGTGTCAATTCCAGGGGTCAGAAAGTAAAAGTCCTGCCATATGTTTATTCCCCCCATTAACTCAGCCAGCTGATTTCACTAATTAGTTCTATCTCCTGGCTGAAAAACTGTGCTAATTAGCAAATCCAGGTGATTGGAACAAAATACTGAGGAGGAATTTTACTTTCTGAACCTGGACTTTACACCTCTGGATAATTATGGATAGGCTGTGTACATATACAAATGTATTCAAAGTGTAAGGAAATTATCTTATTTCTTTTAACTTTTAACTAGATTCTCTTATTTGTCAAATTCACATTTTTTTATGGTCCCAAGATTTTATTTGTTCTCTAATTTTCTTTTTACATTTTATTTTTTTGATGCCACTATAATGGTCTAATTTGGTCAAAAAGCTTGTCTAATTTAATTGAATTCAAAAAGGTTTAAATATTTAATTATTATATTTATGATTTATAAATCATATTTATGATTTATGATTTTATAAAAAAAAACGATGAAGGCATAAAACATTAGCAACTTTATTCATCTTTTAACATTTTTGTTTATTTTTTGGCAAACAAATTGCTGCCCAACAGAGATTTAGTGTAAAATTACAGCATATGGAAGAAATGGTGATATTTATTAGTGATAAATTATTATTAATACTTACACAATAGTATTGTGAAGACCTTGAGTTTTTGTGTATGATGTGATATGGCGCTTTAATATTGACAGACACTAGTCCATATCATGATTTGTTTAAAAGCACAGTCATCATTTTGATTTTATACACTGTAAACTCCATTTTTATGAGTGGATTCTGTCCTTGTTTTCCTCGTTGTGGGAATCATGAAGCTCTTCATGGGGTGTCGTGTAGAGCGGCAGGGGTTGCAGCTTCAGTCACATGACCGAGGGCCAATCAGCAGTGTGTGTGGGTCACATGGGAATGTGTCTGGCTCTGTGAGCGCAGTGTACTGTGGGATTAGCCGGATTTTATGAATTCCTCCTGTGCAAATGCCTTTTCCCCTAAAGCTGGAATCCAGGCATGCCTTGTGTGTTAACCTCGAGGGCCGGCTACAGGACCTGACAGAAGCCTGCGGCTCCATGCTGTGTGCGTTTCATGCGCCACGACGGCTTCGAGACTCGACAGAGGCCTGTTCCCCGGTGTGACCCAGCCCGAACTGCACGTCACATGACCTAAAGATGGTTAACAGTGCAGTCAGGGGTTAACTTAAAGAGACCGCTCACCCAAACACCAAAATTATCTCTTAATAATCCTCATGTTGTTTTAAACCAGTAAGACTTTTGTTTATCTTCAAATCACATAGGAATGTTTTAGGCGTTTACACATGAAGCATGTCACACACGGTGAACCGCTGCTCAAACCAGCACAAGCACCAGTGAGGTGTGTGTTCACATTGAGCTTCTGCATTCAGCATACTTGATGTGCTCTATGCATGCGTGTTATCAGGGTTTATTTGAGAAAAGGCCTACATTTAAATACGCTCATCGCATAAAACAATCTTTATGACATAAAAATCATTTAAAAATGTTCATTTGCATTTTAAAGATGCATGAAAGTCAACTTTATATCCTTGCTTTCAGACTGATGCGCTTTATCCAGATCCAGACTGCTGTTATATTAACTCATATTCATTGTGTACTAAATGTGTAATTATTAGCTGGTCTTTATTTGAGAAACTGTTGCTTACAGTGTTTGTTTTACACAAGCTTTTTTATTCGTGAAAAATACTATAGTAGGATTAGACTTTATACAAATTAAATTGTAAATTGTATAAATCAGTTTTTTACAGATTTCTTTGAAGTTCAACATTTTTCAGATCGATTCAGTTTCAATTCTTTTATTTCTAGTTTTGTGAATATTGCATAAAAAATGGTTTATTTGATTTGTTAATATTTTTTAATTTGCATAATAAATGCATGTAATATTAGCTTAATATCAAGAAGATATCCGCATCAGAAACCCTGAACGGTCGACCTCTACTACATGCAGAACCAGAATATCAGTTTTGATTATTGTCTGATTATTAATTGACTGCGTGGCGGATTGTACCACATGACCCCAGTGTTTGTCTCGTGTCGATCGCTCTGACGCACTGAGCTGTGCATGATCTCCCTTCTACTCTTATTAATGCTGATGAAAAGTTCAGTTCTTCTAGAAGGCTACATGAGGCTCTTGTCCATGCGTGTAAGTAAAGTGTGTGTGTGTGTGTGTGTGTTCACAGCCGGGTCTGATGACTCAGATGATAACTGCTGCTGAAGAGAGGCCGTGGCTCTGGATCGTATACGTCCTCACCGTGGCTCTGCCCGTGGTGCTCATCATCGTCTTCTGCTGCACCGGGAAGGTGTGTGTGTGTGAGAGAGAGTGTGTGTGACCCGAGTGTTGACCTGTAGGGTAACTGTGTTCCTGTGTCTCACAGAAGAGCTCGGCGTCCACAGCTGCTGAATATAAGAAGAGTGACGAGCCTCAGCCAGATGTGAAGGATGAAGCTGAGGAGGACGAGGAGCCCAAGGAGGAGGAGCCAGGTCTGACACACACACACACACACACACACACCTAACTTCACTGTTAAAGGTGCAGTGTGTGTGTTTAGGGGCATCTAGTGGTGAGGTTGTGAATTGCACCCAACAGAAGTTACGGTGGCCGACAGGAAGTGATGTCGTCATCTGAGACAGCAGAGAGTAGCCAGTTAAACACTGAGGTTTCTTTACAGAGATAAATTAAGAAATTATGTTAATTATACTAATTATTAAGTAAAATTATATGTCATTGTAATTATTATTGTTACTTGCTCATCATTGTGTCAGTGTTTTATTCGCTGATTTTAGCAGCTTCTTTACACAAACATAGTGACGAAACGCGTTTGTCCGTTCAGAGCCACTGTAGAAACATGTCGATGTAAAGGGACCCGCGGTGTGTGTAGATGTGTGTAGGGCTCGTTCAAAAGTAATAAAAACATAACGGTTCATTATATAAGGTCTTTATGCACCACTGAAAACATAGTTATGTATATAATATTGCATTTCTGATCAGATCCTCCTAAATATTACACAGTGCACCTTTAAACTCTTGAACTGCTGAAATGTGAGCGGTCACAGTAACTGCAACAGACTCGCCCTCATGAAGGTTGAGCTGTGTGATCTGAACTGTGTGTGTGTGTGTTCCTCAGAAGTGAGGAAGAGTGAAGAAGAGGAGGACTCGACAGGAGAAGCGGAGGAGGCGGAGAGCGAGCACAAAGACGACAGCACATCTCACGAGGTAAAGCCTGCACACGCCACCGATGAGGCTGAACCAGCTCGACTTTAACATCTCAATCGCTCTTTAACCCTGTAAAGCCTGACATGGCAAATAATACTTGGTTGAAAAGGAAGTTTATTGAACCTTAAGACAAAATCAATGTTTTTGAGTATCAATACTGCATTATATTCATGTCGCACATAGAGTTGTGTGATATCGTCTGCGATAATATCGTTATTGTTTTAACAATGTGTGATCTGACATTATCCAGAATGTCCCTCACTTCACTAAAACACATCTAGAGTTTCACTCGTACACTGTAATGTAGTCTAGTAGGTTAGACTAGTGCACTTGTGCATTTAGAGCGCACGCTTTCACTGCGGGATTTACTCTATTAAAATCCTTTTATAATGACCTCAATATTCAAGATAAGGGGCAAAAATACCTTTTATATCATTTAATATAGTTAATATCAGCACGATTACAAATGTGATATTGATTTTATACAACAGTTCAATTAAAAAGTAGCTGATATTAAGTGACTTACACAATGTAGACATGGGTGGGTGATGGCGCAGTGGATAAGACGCATGCCTTTGGTGTGAGAGACCCGGGTTCGAATCCACTGTGAGACACCAATGTGTCCCTGAGCAAGACACTGAACCCCTAGTTGCTCCAGAGGCGTGCGACCTCTGAAATATAGCAATTGTAAGTCGCTTTGGATAAAAGCGTCAGCTAAATGAATAAATGTGAAAATGTGAATATATAGACACAATATTGCCTGTTTTTGCTCCATTTCCTCAGAAAATAGTTTGAAACGAGCCACAGGAGTGTTTCGCGTCTCTGAGCAACACACAGCGTGTTTCGTTCACCAATGAACGAATCGATTAAATGAACGATTCAATAAATCACTCATTACGACAGTCAAATGTTGAAACTCAACACCGCATTAACAGTGACTTCACATTTAAAGTATCTTTTCCTTTTTTAAATCAATCTAAAATATCAATATTCAGCGTTTAAAGCATCAGCACATTATTTCTGCGTGTGTAAGTGCAGGTTAAACACACCGATGTTCCTCTGATCTGCATTAAACAGTGTGTGTAAAAGCATCTGAACTTCAGATGCAGCTTCTGTGTTTCTTCTGCACGGCAAACATCAGTTTTGTTGATGCTGAATTCATTTAATTGGTAACAGCCCTATTGTGTCTTATTATAATAATATAATTTATGGATTAAATGTAAGAATTTGACAAAATATTATGCATACATTTAATGCATACATGCACTGCATTATAAAGGAGGAAATCAATGTAAACTAACTGTAAAAGATGATTTCTGTCACTGCTGTGAACTGACCACAGAATATGAAGAATATCAGAAACTTCAGGAGTCTCTGTTCATGACAGTCCTGAACCTGCCAAAGTACAGTCAATAATCGCACACACCCTAAGTCGCTCGTTCAACACGCAAAAATCTGCCTCATTTGTGCTTTCTGTAGGACTGCGCATTAAAACATCATCCGTGTGCGTCACTAGCACATGTGCACTCTGATGCCTGTGTACTGGGATTAATACATCATACACCACATATTTCACTGCCATTATGAGCTTAACCGCAGATATTTGATTTATGTATTGCATTTACATGCGTTACAGTTTAGTCACATTACTGCCAAAACCTCATTATAATGGCATTATGAGTGTGCATGTAGCCATGATGACACACAACCCTTCCTCAAAAGCCTGATGATCATATTTGATACTCGCATGATTCGTTTTTATCTGGATAATAGAGCTGCACGATTTGGGAAAAATGTCATATTGCGGTTATTGAGGTCAATATTGCGATATAATAAACAAATGGTTTCACGAGTCAGCTTGCTTGATCCTCAAGTTAAATGCACACACAGATTAGTGATAATGCTGAAATTTGTATTGTATATTTGTATTTGTAGCAACAACTAAATGCAGTGATATCAAATTAAAATAATATTTTTTACAAAATTAAACAATCACATTTGCTTTACTGCAAACTTATTGTCTCAACAGTACAATAGTAATATAATATATAGTAATCTTGTGATTTGATTCATTCGGATAAATATTAGCTACAGAAGATACATGTTAATTTTTCTCAAGGAAAAAACAAATATCTCTCCTAATGCTGTAAACACACACAGAGCCTGTCAGCTGGTTTTATTATTAAAGGTTTAAAATAACTCAAATTAGATATAATGCGGTTTTTACTAGGCTATAATAACAACATTACAATATTTGAATGATAATTAAAAAAAAAAAATATTTAATAGTGCACATATTTAGCAAAATACTCCTCTCTCTCTATAATCTGTCTACCCAACTAACATGTGATCTATCATCAGCTCTCCTGAGGTAATGTGACGGTGTGTGATGTTGTTCTCCAGCTGTTATTGATCTCTCCACGGTTAAAAACACGGATTGATATTATGTATGAGGCATAAATATTTCAGTAAGTTGTACGGCATCTTTCAACACACCTATTGTCCATTCGTGTCTATTCACTATTAACTAGTGAAGAGTGAGAGATGATCGGTTCACGGTCACGTTTACAACCGCCAAAACACTATTGCTTGAGTTTCCTAATAAAATGAACAGAATCTGAGAGCTGATGATAAGTTTCATATCAAAAGTATTCTGCTCTGTCTGTCTGTCGGTGTCAGTGTCCTCTGCTCGAGATTTGAGCGTGTGTGTGTGCTGTGAGAGCGTGTGTGTGCTGTGAGCTTGTGAAGAGTGTGGATTGCGTGAGTCTCACACTGAATGAGTGAGTGGCAGCTCTGTTCTCTGCTCAGTGTCCGTTATCTTACAGACAAAACATCCCCATATAACAGAGGAAGAGGTTGTGTGTGTGTATATATAATATATATACAGGTGTATAATGTTTTCTGGCCAGCAGTTCAGTGTCTGAGAACTCGGCATCATCTTCTCCTGTCTGTGAAAGTCATGTGACCACACACGCGCCACTGCCTAACCCAAACTGACTGCTCTTCTGTTTATTAGCGGTGTAGAAGATGTGCGAACAGCTCTCAGAGAGAATGGGTCGGCATGTCCACAAACGCATTTATTTCATAAAATCGCAGCATTTTGCGTCATATAATCGCATAGGCTTGACATTGCGATATGATTAATCATGCAGCACGTTCTGGAACAAAGCTACTTACGTTTACTTGATTATCCAGTGATGTTCATCTTGAGATATTACTAACATTTTATTCTTGTGACCTCAGCAGTGTTTTACGTGTTCATATACTCACGTGTTTTCCAACGAGGACCCGTTCTGATTATCATTCTTGTGTGTTGTGTAGAAATCGGAGGACGACGTTCTGAGAAGGTCTCCCAGAAACAGGAAAGCACGAAAGGACTGATGGACTTCCTGAACCAGTTTCAAGTGCAGAAGTTCCTCTCCTGAAGCGTATGCCACATCCCTCTCTCCTCTCATCCCTCGTTCCCTCCCTCGAGAGAAGCCGGCACTCTCAGCCAATCACACGCCTCCTCAAGCGCTCTTGAGGATGCTGATGGTCACATGACCATTGAATAGCATAGAAACTTTCTCCGTAGCTAAAAAGGAAACGCAATCTTTGTTACCATTCCTGAACTGATCATCTGACGCTCGCGTAAAGATCCCGTTCCCCCTCTCGGCTGTCTCTCTCACACACACACACACACACACACACACACTTCCAGACAGTGTTCCTGAACTCCAACACTAAGGCAGAGTTGGTATTGTGAGGTTTACAGGCCAACAGCTTTATTCCTCAGTTCTAGAATTACTCCAGAAGCCATAGAAGGACAAGACTACCGGATTCATGCATTATAAACTATAAAACTGGCCGCTTACACACACACACACACACACACACACACCTAGATTTACCATATAAACAAGATGTTTTCTGTCCCGTGAGGTTCGTGGTTTTGTCTGAAGCTCAGTGAGGCATGCTGGGAGAACGCCAGCTAGATTCGTAGCTTCTAGTGTACTGCCTTACTTGTAGGACACAAGATTTGCTAATATTTTTTTCTGTGAATGTACTGTGAGTTGTTTTGTTTTTTTTGTCTAATACGTTCGTTTTTTTCAATTGTTTTTGCTATTCAAATGGACTTTTTACTAAATCATGAATCTGTACAGATGTGTTTTCTGCTCTTGAACTGACTCTAACCTGTCCAGCCCAAAAAAAACAGGTCAGCTGATCATAACTGGTGAACTGTGATGTCATATCCTGTCCAGCAGCTTCCCATTTCATTGAACCAATCACGTTCACACAACATGAGAACGAGGACTAAGTGACCGTTTAATCGAAGATGTTTCCCATCGAAGTGTTTGAGGGTGAATCTCCTGAAAGTCACGTTTCAGCCTGAAGGCAAACCAATGATGCGCCACACATGATGCCTGTTTTTAGGACGGATATGATTTGCGTTTGACATGATGAGCACATTGCTGTTTTTAAAAGCGGACAAACGGCACACATGCTTTACCATTTAAATCTATTTTTTTCCTGTGCTCAAATAATTTATCTTTTGCTTTTCCGATGAATGAGACATGAAGTGAGATTCACCCTTTATTCACTCTGTTTTCTAGTAAGTGTCACTCAGAGAAAACATGAAACGATGTCCTGGGCGTAAAGCAAGCCGTTGAATCATTTCCTCAACCCGTTTCACTTCGACTCCGCCCCTAAACCCTGACCCCAAAGCAACGAGAAAGGCACTATGAGGGGCGTATACCCTGATCTGAAGTGAACTAGCGCGTGTCGTTTCGCTAGCGTTCTTAAAGTTACTTGTTTATACTCTCAATATGGCGAACTATTGCGTGGAAGATGCCGTACGTGAGCTCTACCCCGAGACGAATGAAGAGTTGGCACTTTCAAAGGTAACTGAGGGACAACACACACACACACACACACACACACACACACACACACAGAGGCTGATATCTGATAAACGTCCTGTCTCTGTACACCTGTGATCTGGGCTGCTTTTTCTTTTTTTCTTTTCTGTTTTCTTTGTCTTTTGGATTACCATTGTTTCACATGTAGGTGATTGATAGTGTGGATGGAAAACCAATGGATTGTGTGATTTACTGGCATTTTTGAAGATCATGAGTCTGGATGAGTCTGGACGGTTTGGGAAAAATCCATCATGTTACTCACAAACTAAAATAAACTGATTTGTTGAACGACAGTTGTGTTGGGTTTCTGTGTCATGCTTTATTTTTGCATTTGTGGATGAATCTCATTAAAGAACATCACTGTGAAGTACACATGTTAAATGTTTGTGCTTAACTATCATTCAACCGGTTCAGCTACACTTTATTTTAAAGGAGATATTGGGTAACACTTTATTTTACAGTGTCCTTGTTACATATCTTACATGTACTTACTATTGTAATAACAGTAAATTATGCATAATTGCATTCAATTAACCCTCAACCTAATTCTTATACCCTAACCCTATAGTAAGTACATGTAGTTAATATTACTCGGTACTTAAATATATAATTACACTGTAACAATGACACCTTAAAATAAAGTGTAACCAGATATTATTAGTGTAATTATGCAAATAAGTACTGAGCAAAAGTGATGTCCTTACTATAGGATTTGGTTTATATAATTTATAGTTATTTCTGTAGTAACTGCATGTAGGACACAGTCAAATAAAGTGTTTCTAAAGTTTCATTCTCTTCATCCCTAATATATTTTATTAATAATTTAACCCTTTTATTAATTATTACACACACACACAGTCTCACTCACACACAGTCTCACTCACTCTCTCACACACACTTGTCAATGATTTACAGTCTGAATGTCAGTCTCATTTGAAAAATTATCTGATGTTGTGTTCTGATATAGATTAATGATATGCTGTGACAAATAATAGGAAATGTCTTAAAAATTGTGATGTTAAAGTGTTGTAATAATAACTGTCTCCTGCTGACCAGTTTCTTCTGTTCGCTCGCTTTAGGATGTCCCTGGTGTAGTCCTTAAAACGCCGCTTTTGCCCTCCAGCGGACCGCTTTGCGCCCATTAGTTGACTGTAGAGGACTTGGCGGGGCAGGCGGTGTTCAGGTGTGCGTATGGTGTGCCCCATCCAGCACAGATGTTTTTTGGCCACAGCTGCTTCCCTACAGATTGAGTCAGTTTTGCTGAGGATGACTGTATGGGGGATTCGATCTTCCTAGCATTATCCAGAATATGTGGGTCAACAGGGTTGATGTGGTTGAGGAGACTCTTGTCACGGTTGGTAGATCCGCTGTCTCATTCTGGGGTGCGTTTCCCAAAAACAACGTTGGCCAACTATGATCGCAATTTCCATTGAACTCTATTGGTAACGACGGAACTTGCGACCATAGTTGGCTTTGGGAAACGCACCCCTGATCTGATGTGTTTGTGTATGTGTGTGGGTCTCGTTACACTGATTGTTTCATGTGGGCGTTACCGCTGATTGTCATTATCAGCGGCAGCTGCAAATTATCTACCAGCCTATATAATGCCCTGTCTTTCGTCTCTTGTTTGTCAGATCGTTGATGAGGTTTTCCTGTGTTCGTGCTTGTTCCTGTGTTCCTCGTGTTTCCTGTTTCACAGGATACGGATTACTTCACTCCCGTTCACCGTCACACCGTCATCGTCTTCAGTCATCTCTGGATTGCCCATCTCAGTCCCTGCGTCACACTCTCCTGCTGTCTGTGTTCCTGGCCTGACTCTCTCCGCCTCGAAGTGCTTGCGCTGAGTTCTCCTTCTGACATTTGACTGTCCTGAGATTCCTGAGTGAACCATTGTTAATAAACACCTTTGCACTTGCTATTGCTTCCAGCCGGTTTATCATTACAACTCTCAAAATCATTTGCCCAATGGGCAAGAATCTCGCGGCGGCCCTTGAAGTGTATGGCGCCGTCAGCTGATCGGACTGGGGCAATCGCCCGCTGGGGCCATACAATGCTTTTATGGCATCGTAAAAGCCTTGAATGTTATTGGAGTCTGCCAGGTTCT